>PVKM010042426.1:0-12827 GCA_004027735.1 Carollia perspicillata | reverse complement strand
GACTGTACAAGATTATATTTGAATTATTCTTAATGGGGTAAAAATGGGGTTTTGCTTGTGGGGGTATGTGTAGCATGGATAGTTTATGAAGGATCAATATTCTCCCTCCCCTCACCCCACAAAGAAGCACTATCTTTGTACCCACGGGCAGCTGTGGGTAACCATGAACCGAAGGCTCCCAAGGGGCCCTTCGAGAGAAGATATCTTTGACATTGGGGCCCCCTCCCCCGGGACATCCCGGCTTGGGACCCTGAGCTCACTTTGCTCACTTGCCGCTCTCCGAAGACCTCCTCCTACTCAGACTGATCCCTTCTGGGAGAAAGCCGTGGCTCCAGCACCAGGGACGGCCCTCAGCCTTTTCAGGAAGGTTCAGAATGAGCCAGGATCTCTTGAAGGGTTTCGACTGACAGAACTAGGAATGACTCCTTCCTTAAGAACTTAAGGTCGAACTTCTGGTCAAGACGGCACAGGCAGACATGGCTCACCTCTTTGCACAACCACATCAAAATTACAACTAAAGTGTGGAACAACCATCCCTCAGAGCAGTCGGAAATGGAGTTGAATGGCAGTCTGACAACTGCGGAATTAAAGAAACCACATCCATCCAGACGGGTAGGAGGGGCGCAGACGTGGTACAGGCTGGTCCCTCACCCACGTATGGTGGATAAAAATTCAGGAGGGACATCTTTGTATTGAAGAGTCCCAGCCCCACACCAGGCCCCTCAGTGCAGGGTTTCAGAGTCAGGAAGATAAGTCCCCACAACTTCTGGGTGCAGAATCCAGCAGGGATTGAGTTGGTAGAAGAAACTTCTGGAGCCCCAAGCAGTTCCTCTTAACGGACCCACACATGGACTCACCTACTCAGACTCACTCCCGCTGAGCTCCAGCACTGGGGTGACAGTTCGAAGGATACCAGTGGCTTACTGGGAGAGGCTGAGGTGTCTGGCATTGGGGCAAGCACAGGCCAGTGTCCCTTTTCTGAGCCCTCCCCCCCATAGAGCCACAGAGCCAGCAGGCTGGTGCCATACCTGAGACTCCGTCAACCTGGCAAACACTGTTTGTCCCACCTTGGAGATCCCCAGAGACTCCGCCACACTCAACTCTGGTCTTGGCTCCTACTGCACAACTTCCTAAATCCTATCAAATAAGGAACAGCTGGCCTCAGTGAGCCCCAGGCCCGGCACTAGCAGCAGCCAGCCTAGATTCACAGCTTGGCTTTGCCCAGGAATCTCCAAGCCCAGCATGAGTAGCAGCCACCTCAGATTGCTTTATAGCTCAGGCAGGGTGTCCCAGGCAAAACACAGGTGGGGGCTGACCTTGGCCTGCACCACCAGGCCAAACCCCAGGACCAACACACCCAGTGGACAGCTGCAGACCACGCTGGAGCACCACCACCATGGCCCTGCACAGCTGATCCTCCATGGAGGGTGGAGGTTGGTGGTCAGTCATCATAACCAATCCTTGCCCCTGACTGGCCTTGGTAAAATCCCTGCCATTAATCTGCCAACAGCAACCAAGGCTCAATGACAAGAGGAGGGTGTACTCAGCCCACACAAAGGGCACACCTCGAGTACCCAGCCTGGGTCATAGGGGAGGCTGTGCCCCTGGACCCTCCAGGACACCTACTACATTAGGCCACCCTACCAAGACAGGGAGTCATAGCAGCCCTACCTAATACATATAAACGAACACAGGGAGGCCACCAAGACGAGGAGACAAACAAACATGGCCCAGATGAAAGAACGGAACAAAACTCCAGACAGAGAACTAAACAAAATGGAGATAAGCAGTCTATCAGATGCAGAGTTCAAAACACTGGTTATAAGGATGCTCAAGGAACTCAGTGAGGGACCTCAGCAGCATAAAAAAGATCAAGTCAGAAACAAAGGATACATTAACTGAAATAAAGAACAATTTACAGGGAAACAACAGTAGAGTACATGAAGCCAAGAATCAAATCAATGATCTGGAACATAAGGAAGCAAAAAACAACCAATCAGAACAACAAGAAGAAAAAAATCCAAAAAAATGAGGGTAGTACAAGCAGCCTCTGGGACAGTTTCAAGTGTTCAACATTTGCATCATAGGGGTGCCAGAAGGAGAAGAGAAAGAATAAGACATTGGAAATCTATTTGAAAAAATAATGAAAGAAAACTTCCCTAATTTGGTGAAGGAAATAGACACGCAAGTCCAGGAAGCAGAGAGAGTCCCAAACAACATGGATGCAAAGAGGCCCCCTCCCAGACACATCATAATGAAAATGCCAAAGGTTAAAGATAAAGAGGGAATCTTAAAAGCAGCAAGAGAAAAGAAGTTGGTTACCATATTTTTTGGACTATAAGACACACTTCGAGTGCCCACCCCCCAATTTGGGAGGAATAATGGTTGTTAATGCTGCTGTTGAGTTCTGTTTACATTTACATTGGTGAAATATTATGTCATTTATGTTATTAAATAATTTACCACATTTTTTTGCTTCAAAATTTTTTTTTCCTACTTTCCTCCTCTAAAACCTAGGTGCATCTTATGGTCCAAAAAATACGGTACCTACAGGGGAATTCCTGTAAGCCAGTCAGCTGATTTCTCAAAAGAAAGTTTGCAGACTAGAAGGAATTGACAAGAAACATTCAAGTCATGAAAAGCAGGGACCTACAGCCAAGATTGCTCTACCCAGCAAAGCTATCATTTAGAATCAAGGGGCAGATAAAGAGCTTCCCAGACAAGAAAAAAAACTAAAGGAGTTCATCATCACCAAACCATTATTATATGAAATATTAAAGGGACTTATATAAGAAAAAGAAGATCAAAACTCTAAACAATAAAGTGGCAAAAATACATATCAACAGCTGAATCTAAAAACAAACTAAGCAAACAAGAGGAACAGAGACAAAATCATGGGTACAGAGAGTGTTTTGATGGTTGCCAGATGGGAGGGGGTGTGGGGGACCGGGTGGAGAGGTGAGGGGATTAAGAAGTACAAATAGGTAGTCACAGAATAGCCGTGGGGATGTGCAGAACAGTATAGGAGATGGAGGAGCCAAAGAACTTACGCGCATGACCCATGGACATGAAGAGTGGTGTGGGGATTGCCCGAGGTAGTGGGGGGTGTTGGGTGGAGGGGGGGACAAAACGTGAAAAATCAGCACAACTATAATAGCATAATCAATAAAATATAATTTAAAATTTTTTAATTAACAAAAATACATAAGAACTTAAGGCTGACTGGGTCTTCATATTTTTAATTAGTAATGTTTCAGAAAATAGTCAGTTAAGCCCATATCTGCAGCCTACTTTCAAAACAGACTGGAAACAGCTTTTTCAACTGAAGTAAAAGTTCAAGAGAGATTAGTCATTCACTTGTCATTCATTCATTCATTGGTTGATTGATGCATTCATGTCTCCTATAGGCCAGGTCTGCTGAGCGTGCCCTGTGTAAGGCCAGGGGCATAGAACGGTCAGTGACACTGGAGTCTCAGCAGTTTCATCCAGGTGGAATCGGGAGCTCAGGGTCACCAGTGATCATCTCAGATCCAAAGGAACTCCTGAACGGGACTGTTCCCCTGTTCGGATGAAAGGAGGGGGTTGGTGGAAAGATTCTGGTGGTCGCCAGCTGCAACCTGCTGATGTGGAGGGCGTGGGTGGTTAGGACGGCTGTGTGGCCGTGAACTTGGTAAGGGGGCAGTGCCTCTGCTTCTGAGGTTATTGCCCAGCAGCCTGGTGTCCACACGGAGTTGGGCTCAGGCAGTACTTGGGGGAAATAGACACCTCTTTTACCCCATTTCCATGGCTCTTGTTCCGTCTTTAAAAAGACAATTCACTGTGTGAAATGAAAAACTGTCTATACTTCTACCAGCTTTAAGTAATACCCATGTTGCTTCCAGGTGTCCCAGCAATTAGGGAGGCCTGCCTTTTGTGCTTTAGGTCTCTGTCTTGGGAGTAAGAGGAGCAGCTAGAATACACTGAGTACCTGCTGTCTAGTAGTCCCTGGCCTTTGTGGGCTGGCTCATTAAGTCCCTGAAGACGAGGGAATGGGTGCTATTAGCATCTCCCTCGGACAGGTGAGGAAAGGACAGCCAGGAGCTGGTATCCAACCCCAGAGCCACCTTTCCCCATCTCTGCAGTCTTCCGCGGTGGGCTGCGAAGCCCAAGGGATTGGGGTCTGCTTGTGCTGCAGTCCGGGGAGGGGCACTTCATTAACGATGGCAGTCAGGCTGCAAGAGTGTGTCCTAGCTTGCGTGTGCCAGGCTTCCAGAGCTTGTCGAGAGTCCCTCTGTTCTCCAAACTCGTGCTATAAATAAACCCACCACTCTGCAGCTAAACCCTGCACAGCGGATGGGAAGCAATGAGGTGCCTTCCGTTATTTCTGGCATACTGGAGGCTCCCTGCACACCCGCTGCACCCACGCGGCTCCCACCACTTAGTGCCCCGCCACAGGATTCTCATCGCAGGGATTAGCCTGTCTCTTCCTGCTTCGGGTGGTTGGCTGGTCATGGCGTTGGAGACCTTTCGTCAATCTGCAGTGACAAGCCGGCTAGGACTGGTGGAGTTGACTGTGGAAGGAGCTGCTTCCCTGAACTCGGCCCTGCCTACCAGACGAGCAGAGTTCTAGTCACAGCCCTACAGGCCGGGGCACCCCTCTGTCTCCGTTTCTCCACTGGGGACATCTCGGGCCTCACGTTTGCCAAATGACACATCCCAATGGATGAGGTGCTGGTTTTCAGGACCCTGCGTTACTGACTTTCGGGTGGCTGTCCTCTTGAAGCTCTCTGGCAGGGCTGAGCCCACCCCCTTCTTTCCACATCTGTAAGGACGACCTTTATTGCTCTGAAGTGGGGGGCAGTGTGCCACAGGGAGTCGAGGGTGTAGGGGTCGAGACAGGCCTTCAAGTGAGGTTTGTGCCAAATCGCCTCCTCACCGTGTTCACTGAGAGCGGCCGCCCTGCCCCAGCCCTGATGTAGAACACACGTGTGACAGGCCTCCAAGCCGAGGTGCGTTCAGATGAACACACAACTATTTTTACTGTCACAAAGTTGAGCCTGAGAGTGGAGGAAGAGAACAACTGGGGTGTTTTGCATAAATTTATCTGCTAGAACTGTTAATCAGTAACGCAGGAATCTGGTACATGTTGAAGCCAGCCGTGGTCTGTATACCCAAGATAACAACACGCTCTGTGTTCGGTAAAGACAATATGGCAATATTTGCCTTGTTAAGAAACGCAGCGAGTGCTGTTTGAACGAGCCTCCCGAGGCCGGCACTCGGTGTGAGTCAGACTCACGTTGCCGATAACGGGGCAGCCGTGCCCGTCCGCGCCCGGGCCCAGGTTGGCAGAACCCAGCGGCTTCCTCCTTGGTGATGACCTCTGCCCATTCGGGCAGGTTCCAAAGCGCCAGCTCCCCTCAAAGTGACCTCTTCATTCCCGCCCCCTCATAATTTTGTATTGAAAACCAAGAAAATAATAGTTTTTCTTATTTCTACTTAGCTCCCAAAGTCATGGCAGTTGTCTTCCATTCACAGGCCACCGACATGAGAAATTCGTGGTTTCTGAGTCTGTTTCTGCTCTGCTCTTGCCGGTTGCCCCTTTACCACGTTTCTGTGGTTCCGAGAATCTTCCACGCTGCACAGCAGGGCAGGAAATAGCAGATGGCGCGTTAACCGCCATCACCGCCGTTCCCTTCTTGGGGCAAGGGGGTCAGGCCGTGAGGACTCTGTCACTCGGGAGCGGCCAGGGCCACTCTCAAATGATGTCCACTTCCAGGTGAGCCACTCACTGGCCGTCTTTTCTTCACATTTTCGTGTGTTTGCCCAGGGAAGAGAAAGGAGGTCAGGGCGGTAACATTGACATTCCTCTGTCCTTCGCTCCTTGAAAGGATCTTCCCGATCTTTAACACAGTTCTGTCCATTATCGGTCCCCCCAGCGCGGCACGTCACTGTGCCCTTCCTCAGCAGGTCTTTGGCCGCTCTTTCCACGTGGCCTGTGGGCTGCCTCCGTCCAGGAAGGCGTCTCTTACTCCTGGAATCGCCTGCAGGGTTGGCTGTGTCGGGAAAACGGGAAGCGAGCACAGGAAGGGGCAGAGAGGCTGAGGAGCAAGGTGTCGGCGACAGCAGCTGCTTTCTCGCTCTGTGCATCCTCTGTTCGCGAGAGGCAGTCTGGAAGGGTCTTCGGGCAGGAGCACGGGTGGGCACACAGGCAGGCAGAGTGGACTTTTCGGACGACTAGGACGTGCCTCGAGCTGGCCGGAGTCCAGCCCGGCCCCAGGAGAGTGCGGGATGGGTTCACGCGACCAAACCCACAGAGATCCGAAACTGCGGCCAAACAGAACATTCCTGAGCCACCAGCATCCAGGGCTTTGCCTGCGGTGAGGCTCAGCTCCGGGGTCTTCCCCACCCACCCCCACCCACCGCCGAGGGTGCTGAGGTACCTGGAATCCTCAGGAATAAGCAGAAGAAACACTGTGGGGTTTTGAGTGTGCGGCAAAATACTGTTAACACAAAAGTTGTCATTGCAACAATTTTAAATATACAGTTAAGTGGCATTAAGCACACTCGCATTGTCATGCAACTATCACATTAATCTTCCCAAATTAAAACTCCACACCCAATGAAGATAACGGCCCTCCACAGTCCCGGCAGCCATACTTTCTAAAGTCTCCGAATGTGACGGCCCGGCTGCCTCGTGGAAGTGGAGTCGTGCAGCGCTTGTCCTCCCGCGTCTGGCTGAGTTCACTCAGCATGATCTCCTGAAGGCTCACCCACACGGGAGCCTGGGGCAGAGTTCACAAGGCTGAACACCGTCCCGTTGTAGGGACAGGCCACGTTTTGTTTATCCATCCATCCATCAGTGGACACCGCATTGTCACCCCGTCTTGGCCATTGCGAATATGCCGTGAACGTGGAGGCTATGATCAAATACCCATTCAAGTCTCTGCTTTCAATTCCTCTGGGTGTTTTAAACCCAGGAGCAAAGGTGTCTTTGAAGGTCAGTTTCTGATGAATCACCCTTCCTCACCGAGGGTAGAATTGCAGATCAAAAGTCAGCCTTACTCACCATCTAATTTTAGCCTCCAGCATCCCCACCGCTGGTCACTGGTAACACCACGTCGCCCTTTGATACCCGAGAGGCTCCCATGGTAGAGCTCCAGTTGCACACCCACTCCCGCCATTGACAGCACTCGGCTGTGATGGGGGCGCGCCCTCGTCACTCAGCAGTGGGCATGGCACCAGGCAGTGCAGCTTACTGCACCTGGCTTACTCTGGGGGGTGCAGGCTCTTGCCGCCTTTGCCCTCCTGACCCAACTGGGGTGACCTTTTGGCCTTGTCCCCAGACCAGGCTCCATCTTGGGACCTGAAACCCTGAGCCCACTGACCGCCGAGGCTGAGGCCACTTGCCTTGCGCTCACGGCAGCTGCGTGCAGGCACGGAAATATCCTCCGCGTCTGCTGGGTCTTGTAATCTGTTTCCATTCCATCCAGTTCTTACACGACATTCGGCATGATTAGAATTACATGTGACTTTTTTTTTCCTATAGAAAGTAGGAGCTTTATCTGAAATACCTTGGCATTTAGAGCCATCAGAAGGTCTGGTTTTTCCTGCATCGACTCAGAACCGGTCTTGGGCCCTCAGGAATTGGTGGGGTGCACACACCTGAGGAACACTGGGCTTTCGATGGATTCAGCTGTCCCGCCAGGGGTCTCTCTGCCTCCAGAAAAGACCCCCTCGGGCCGGTGCCCTTCTGTATTTGCCTGGCCAGTCAGGAAGTGGAGATGGCTGGTCGTGAAATTCTCGAGGGTTCCATGGTTATTCTTTGTGTTAATTTCATATTAGAAATTCTGCAACCCCCCAGAGGAGCCAACTCCAATCTTTTCTGCGTAGCCAAGGCCACTAAGAACAATCACCAGTGCCCCAGTAGAATTTGAGCCTGTGATATGCTGAGGACCCAGACCGTGGGCCCCACAACCCTTGTGGGTGGGGCAGGGACCCTGTAGCTACCTCTCCCTGGCTGGAGGCTTTTGGTGCTGCGTGTTGACTGCCACCGCATGTTCCTAGTTCCTGTCCCCCTGTCTTGGGCCTGAGGGGCAGCTCATGGAGAAGACATGTACCCAGCACTTGGGGAACTCCTAGTCTAGTTAGGACAATTAGAATTAGAAACCCTGATGATAGCCCTGGCTGGTGTGGCTCAGTGGATTGAGCGCTGGCCTGCAAACCAAAAGGTCACTGGTTCGATTCCCAGTCAGAGCATGTGGTTGGGGTGTGTAAGAGGCAACCAATTGATGTATCTCTTGCGTACTGATGTTTCTCTCCCTTACTCCCTTCTCTCCCCTCTCTCTAAAAGTAAATAATTAAAATCTTAAAAAGAAAAGAAAACTCTGGTGATAAACCAGCCATTTCTGAGACAGGCCTATTTTCCTGTTCTGTTCCAATGACACAAGAATGCAAACCTTGCTGGTGTACAAAGGGGCAGTGGCCTGTTCTTACCCCCGAGCTCTGTTCCGGGCACCCTATAACGCGTACTGTTCTGCAGCCCACCCTCTCCGTCTGGAGACGTCCCTTCGGCCCATCTCTGCCTCGGTGCCGCATCCTTCTTAAGGACTGCTTCACGTTTCTAAGGCTGTTTTCAAATGCTTGTGACGGCGGCGTGGCGGCAGCGCTTCAGAGTCAGAAATGCTGTGGTGGGCTGGGCTCAGGAAGGCCTCTCGGCGGAGATGCAGGAGCCTCTGGGTGGCCGGTACTCCCCAGCCTGGTGATGCGGGGGAGGAGGATGGGGAGGAGGACACCCTCCACTACTCGTTTCTTCTGCTCTCCTCGGGCTGACTGTTGTCTGCTCCCGCTGCTCGGACACATGGCTGTAGGGGCCGGGAGGGGAGAGGACAGGATCGAACAATATCGGTTGCCAACTCGTTCTCATTTCGTTGGAGCCTCGCTGCAGACACGACCATCAGCCCCACTTTTTGCAGGTCGACAAGGAGGCTCCTGGAGGCAAAGGGGAGGGCCCACGTTGGGGCAAGCCAAACTGGAGCCCAGACCAAGGAGGAAGGAAGGAGGGCGGATGTGTCTGAGGTGGGGCTGTGTGGAGAGGGCAGCAGGACGTGCTCGGCACCGTGGCCGCGGTTCCAGTGCCCGATGGCTGCCTTGTTTGGGTTTGTTGTTGATGCTGGAGGATGAAGGGAGGAGTTTGCCAGACGGCGGATCAGATGCTTCTCAGAGGATCAGAAAGATCCGTGTGCGGTGTGGAAAAGCCTTTCACGTGGTAACCCAACCTCAAGCGAGGTTTCTGACCTAAACCCTGGGAGGGGCCCACGAATGAATGAGGCAGCTATTCCTGGAGCTGGCGGGAGGCGAGGGGGCCCTTCTCTGCCCGGGGCAGGCGAGCCATTCCTCTGGTAGGGAGAGAAGGGAGACATCGGGTGCACAGCCAGATTCTGGAAGGCGGGCCGGTGTCTGTGTGGGAAAGCTAAGAAGTGGCAGATGGCGAGGTGGGTTTCCTGCTGTGGCGAGTGGCCACAGGGCCCAGGGACCCAGGCCTTCAGTGGGTGGGACAGGGTGTCACTAGCCTGGGCCCAGTGCCAGGATGCAGGTCTGTCTGTGAGCTTGGGTCACAGCCCCTGTGTCGCTGTCCCAGTTGTTCCCATGGTAGCCAGGTCCCTCTTCTGTCCCAAGATCAGTGTCTTAGCTCCCTGTCTCCTGCCCTGGGAAGCCGCTCTGTCCTGAGCCCTGTCTGAACTTCCCGTTCGTACTTCTCAAAGATGTGACCATGTCTCCCCAACCCCGAACCTGGGTTCTGATGCCACATGGTGGGTTGAGGCCCAGCGCCAGGTGACAAGGACTGTGTATGTGTGTGTGTGAATTGGGGTGAGCGCAGGACCTGGAGCTCCTGGCAGCCCCGCTCCAGCATTCCTGTGTTCTCCTGGTGCTGGGGGCCTGGCTCTGTTCACTCGCCCCGTTACACTGGCCCTCTCTTGCCTCCTCCACACAGTGAAGGCTTAGCTGCGCTGGCAGGCCCTTTGCTCCCAGAGCAGCCTAGACTGTGCCTCCTCCCCACCTCCTGTCCACGTCTGAGGCTTCTCCCCAGAGTCCGGGTGATCCCTCCTTCTCTCTGCCTATCTCGGTATAGGAGCAGCAGGCAGCTGCTAGGGCTGGGGAGGCTTTGATCCCACGTCCCGGCAGTCCAGGGTGGTGTCGGGGGGCCCCAGAGGCAGAGCAGAAACGGGGAGGGGATACTTCCTGGACAAAGCAGACAGCCCAGTGGGCGTCGCTGGTGTTAAGAGAAGGCCAAGGGGTGGGGTGGGCACTGCTTTCAGGATGAGGAGTAGTTGGTGAAGTTCCTGACACGGGCACCACCGAGGTGAGAGGCTGGCAGGCTGGCAGAGAGGGACGGCAGCAGCGTGGGGCTGCACGAGTAGAGGGGCCCTGCCGAGGCAGAGAGAGGCAAAGCGGTGATGCTCGCTGTCACGGTGAGCAGACGGGGGAGCCTGCGGCTGGTGAGGGGCCTAAGGTGGCCCCTGGAAGACCATTGAGCTCTCAGGGGCCTGCAGAGGCAGAGACTGGCTGTACCTGCTCCCTTGGTGCCTCTTTCTCCTGTGCCGGGCTCAGGTGGGCTCCTGACTACCTGCTCAAACCCAAACCCAAACCCAAACCCAAGCCCAAGCCCAAGCCCAAGGGCAGGAAGCGGCTGGGGGTCATTTGGTAAACTCTCAAATGCCGCCAGCTGGTGCTGCTGGGAGGGGAGCGTGCAAAAGAAGCCCTGGCAGTGGGCTGTGTGGGACCTGGCACGGGGGCGTGTTTCTGCCTCCTGGGGCTCAGCCTTAGGGACTGCACCCGTGCAGGGCGCTCCGGCCTCTGAGCGGAGGGAGGAACGCCATTTGATACATCTGCTGCTCCCCAGCGCTTGCCCAGGGTTGAAAGTCAGCAAGGCCTGAGGGAGGTGTCACGACTGCACTGAAGGCACATCTGATAGGCAGGACTCTGCGTCCCGGGAGCCAGATCAGGCCATGAGAGGAGCAAGAACAACCGGGAGCACAGGTTAGGTGGAGCTGGGCCGAGGGCATTGTCTGGGTAACAGTGGCACGGAGAAGGCAGTCGGAACGAGGCCAGTGCCACCAGGGAGCCAAGGTGGGGCGGCACCAGCTGCCCCCGAAGCCCTTCTGGTAGGAGCTCGAAGAGGTCCAGGGTGTGCCGGTAGCGGGCAGGCCCCCCCTCCTGCCAACAGGGCCCTGGCGGCGACAGTAGAGGAACAGCTTTGAGGGTGGCTCCGGAATCAGACAAGCCTGGATTTGAGAAAAATGTAGGATGCAAAGCAAAAGCCTCTACCCCTCCTCTAACTTTCTTGTATTTTCATAAACTTGTGTGTGTATATGTGTGTTTGTGTACATCCTTTTCACTGTACAAGTAAAACACACTGCTGCTGTATCTGCTGCTTTTCTATCTTGCTTAATTTATCGGCAACATGGAAGGACCACCTAGTTCTTTTTCATGGCTGTGTAGTATTCCGTGACATAGATGCCCTGATGTAGCCAGTCAGCCTCTGGTTGGCAGACTTGAGGTTATTGCCACTTTGGGGTTATTTCCATTCAGCAGCAATCACGGCATCCACCTGTCTTCGAACACCGGCTGGATTACTTTTGTAGAAAAACCCCAGATACAGATTTTCTGGGTCAGAGTTGTACGTACCCCCCAGCCCAAGGCTCTTTCAAAGGGGCTCTGCCAGTTCACACCCGTGCAGACCTCTCTCCAAGACGGTGCTGCGGGTTACAGTGGCGACAGCAACACGGCGCTGTTGTGAGGATTAAATGAGGTGGTGTAGAAAGCTTTCAGGCCGGGGCTCCCCGCAACCTGGATCACTGGTCAAGTGTCAAGAAAGGTGCTGGTTTGGGTTTCAGTCACCTCGGGGAAAGGGAAACAATGGCCTGACGGCTGCTGAGCAGATGTCACCTTCACTCACACTCAAGAAACGGTGTGCAGACTTGGCGTGGGAATGGACCAGTGAACCAGGTAGGCCGGAGCGGCAGCCCGGAGGGGAGACGGCCCACGCGTCTCCAAGACCGTGTGCCAAGTGCCGGCGGCAGGCCATGCTGCGCTCCTCTTCCCCACTGACCGGGTCTCTCTCTCCCCCGGCCGCCCACCCTCCCGGCTCCAGTGTATGTGACGGAGCAGGAAAGGAAGACGGAGGACACCGCGTGCCAGGCGGCCTTGGCCGCGTGCTGGGCTGCGCTCTGCTGCTGCTGCCTCCTGGAGAACCTGGACTGAGGAGCCGTGCCGCGTGCCCCCAGGGCACTGCCTCCTGCCGCGGAGTCAACAGCTAGCCTGCCCGCGTCCGTTTGTCTTTCTCTGAAAAACCCCTAATCTACAGGCTTTCGCATTTTAGCACTTGAGACGGGTGTGAAATGGTGTCTCACTATTCCGCTTCACCTTCCTTCATTACTAGTGATCTTGAACGCAAAAATATTAAAATTTCGGTAATTTGCTTTTACGGATTTTGTGAATAGCTTTTACATATTTTAGCTCGTTTTTTCTATTTGTTTGTCTTTTCTTACTGACTTGTAAGGAGTCTTTAAATATTTCCTCATACTAACATTTGTCACTTTTATAGGTTTGCATATTATCTTCTCCCTGTCTCTTAACCTTTCTAGTGATTTTCTAGTACGCAAGTTTCTAAATGTCTTGCTTGTCAATCTTTCCCACATGCTTTGTGTGTTTTACTCTTTGAAAAGTAAGTAAATTTCTATTCTAAGACCATAAAGATAAGCCAATATTTTCTTCTGAGGTTTTTTCACCTACAATCTTTAGTTTACCTAAATTTATTTTCGATCATGGTATAGGTTCTGGGTTTCCTT
>PVKM010042425.1:0-12814 GCA_004027735.1 Carollia perspicillata | reverse complement strand
ATGGCCGGTCACCTTAGAAGAAGTGGTTGATTCACAGGAGCTGATATAAGAGAGATGGGGGAGGTGGTGAAAAGTAAGGGGTGGGGGAGAGAGGGAGGGAGGGAGAAAAGAAGAAAGGAAGGGACACAGGGAAGGCTACTTCATTTTTTGTGACTTGACAAAAATGGACAAGAATACATTTTTATGTACAAGGTAAGAGAAGGAGCATTGAGTCATTTACAGCTGATGTCCCCAATTTCCTGATAAAGTGGAAAGCCACATAACCTTAAAGTGAAAAGAGTGATGGGTTGTTGAAATAAATACTAAAATTTGCAGTAGTTGGTTATAGGGAAACTAGAATCAAGAATAGTAATATTTTCCTGGAGTCAGTGCAAGATGGAGGCCTGCAGAGCTGGCTTCTGGGGTTGTGCACAAGGCTGATGATGCAATACCCCCCAGCTCTGACCAGTCCAAGGAGATTGGGAGGCAGCCAAGAAGTAAGGCTTAGGCCCAGGGATCACAGGAGCAGAGGGGCTTGGAGGGTCCCAGCTATGCCAAACAAGTTGCACTCTGGCTTGCTGGGCTGTTTAGGGCCAGTGGGAACATGTCATCTCTATCTTTGGAAACAACTCTGCATATGAAACTGGTGCCAAGATTCCCGATGAATTCTGGCTCCAATTCTGGTGTAGCTGTTGTACCAGACATACAAATATTTCAAAGATTATAGATGGATGATCATTAAGTGCACTGACCCCTTATCTCTGTGGGAACCATACCAGCTACCCTACATACTGGTCTTGTAGCTTACTGGTGTCCCCTTGTACCCAAAGTAGTCGCTGTTCACTGACTGGAGGTTTAAGAAGTGTCCAAGCATCAAGACCTTATTCCAGCAGCTTGTTGCTTTGTATGAAATCATCATGTCGGAGACTGGCATGATTGCGTTTCCTCCTATCAACAGTGTAGACCCCCGTGGTTTCATCTCCTACCACCTTTTCAAGGATGGCACACAATACATGAATGGGCACCATGTTAAGAACATTTCCTGTCTGAATTGGGCCACATCCCATGTTGTAGTTGTGGACTACATGAAGGAAGCTTTCTCTCTACAGCACTACAACGGTGTCACCTTGCAGCCCGGGGACAGCAACTCTGATGACTCAGTCTTGTTAGTCCTTGTCTGCTTTTCTCAAGACCAACATCACATTGAACCGTGTGGAGGATGTATGGACCATGTTGGAGCTCTACGCCCCAGAGGATGACCCTCTGGAGGCTTTCAAACAGTGGCAAAGCTTGCTAGAGCAGGAGAAGCATCAGCACCTGGCCTAGCACCCCAAATCCAGTGGCAAAACTGCTTCTTGGGCTCTCTCACCAGCTTTATGTGGCTTCACTCCAAACAGCCTTGAACTCTGGGCCTCTTCAAACTCAGTGCCTGGGTCTTGGACCCCAGGCTGTGGTGCTCCCAGACCATGGCTTGGGCAGCAATAGAGAGATAGTTCCTATTTTCAAGTTCCTATTTTTTGGCAGCATGTATGGTAATGAGTTACACATTTTCTGAGTTCATATCAATAATAGATAAGAGATTTTTTTCTTTTTTATTATTAAACTTACTGGGATAAATTTGGCTAATAACATTATATAAATTGTTTACAGTAGAATGCTAAAAGCTAATGGGTAATTGTGGAGGGAGTGCTGGGGTTGGAAAACTATCACTTTCCCAGTATCATGGCAAAGATTGGCTCAGACTGGGACCCTCAGTGGAAGCTGAGTCTAGGGGAAACTTGTTATGGGGAGAAGGATATTTTCATAATTAAAAAGTGTCTCTTCACAGATCACTTAAGACCTGTAAGGGAGAAAAAAGTACATTTAGTTTTAAGTATATTTTATTGATTATGCTATTACAGTTTTTCCCCTTTGCCCCAATTCCCTCCAGCAGTTCCATCCCCCTTAGTTCATATGTGTGAGTCATGGATATAAGTACTTTGGCTTCTCAATTTTCTATACTATTCATAACATCTCCCTGTCTATTTTGTACCTACCAATTATGCTTAATCCCTGTACATTTTCCCCCATTTTCACACTTCCCCCTACCCACTGGTAACCCTCCAAATGATCCCCATATCTATGATTCTGTTCCTGTTCTAGTTTGCTTAGTTTGTTTTTGTTTTTTAGGTTCAGTTGTTGATAGTTATAAGTTTGTTGTCATTTTACTGTTTATAGTTTTGATCTTCTTTTTCTTAAATAAGCCCCTTTAATACTTCATATAATATGGGCTTGTTGATGATGAACTCTTTTAGCTTTACCTTGTCTGAGAAGCACTTTATCTTCCCTTTAATTCAAAATGATAGCTTTGCTGGACAGAGTAATCTAGTGTGTAGTTCTTTGCTTTTCATCATTTTGAATACTTCTTGCCAGTTGCCTTCTTGCCTGCAACATTTTGCTTGAGAAATCAGCTGATAGTCTTATGGGAACTCCCCTGTAGGTAACTATCTGCTTTTCTCTTGTTGCTTTTAAGATTTTCTTTTTATCTTTACCTTTGGCATTTTAATTATGATGTGTCTTGGTGTGGTCCTCTTTGGATCCAATTTATTTGGGACTCTGTGCTTCCTGGACTTGTTGTCTATTTCCTTCACTAAATTAGGGAAGTTTTCTTTCATTATTTTTTTCAAATAAGTTTTTAATTTCTTGCTCTTCCTCTTCTCCTTCTGACCTCTCTATGATTCCAATGTTGGCATTTTTGGATATGCCCCAGAGTTCTCTTATTCTCTTTTCATTGTTTTTTTTTTTTTTTTTTTTTTTTTTTTTTTTTTTTTTTTTTTTTTTTTTAATTCTTGCTTCTTCATTTTGTTCTGGTTGGTTGTTTATTTCTTCTTTATGTTCCAAATCATTGATTTGAACCCTGGCTTCCTTCTCTTCACTGTTGGTTCCCTGTGAATTTCCTTTATTTCACTTACTGTAGCCTTCATTTCTTCCCTTATGAACCTGGCATACTCAATGAATTCTCTGAGCTTGCTTATCACCAGTATTTTGAACTCTATATCTGATAGCTCGGCTGTCTTCATTTTGCTTAGTTCTTTTCCTGGGGTTTTATTCTGTTCTTTCATTTGGGCCATATTTTTTTGTCTTCTCAATTTGGCAGCCTCCTTGTGTTTGTTTCTATATATTAGGTAGAGCTGCTTTGAGTACCTGTCTTAGCACACCTGTTAAGTTGTATGGGATAGAGCCTTAGGTATTCACCAGCTTGGGGGAATCTGCTTCACCACTTTGTCTCTCTGTATGTGGGGGAGGGGTTGGAGAGGGGACAATGCCTCTGTTTGGCTGCTGGAGGATAGCTTAGCACTCACCCATTTTCAATCATTTCACCTCCTTCCTATATTCAACTAGCACCCTTCTTAGTGCTGCTCCAGTGTTGTTTCACACAGTGGGTGTGTTTCCATACATTCTAGGACCTTGTGGGCCCTTTAAATGGACTCTACTGAGAGGCCAGCAGTTTCTTCCACCACCCCAATGTCCACTGGGTTTTACAGCCAGAAGTTATGAGACTTTATTTCCCCAGCACTGAAACCCTGAGCTAGGGAGTCTGGCCTGGGGCCGGGATTGCGTGCTCCCAAAGTGTCCCTCCCAATTTTCATCCCCCACACATGAATGTGAGACCACCTGTTCCACCAGCTGCCACCCTCACCACCTTGCCACTGCCGCCTTGCCATCACTACCTCACCACCACCACACCACGTCCTCTCTACCCAGCTCCCCATCTCTGCCCCTCTTATTCTTCTGGATGAATATTGCTTCTTTAAATCCTTGGTCGTTGGACTTCCAATCAGTTCTATTTTCTGGCAGTCTTGGGTGTTTTTTGTTTTGAGGTTAGTTGTGAACCGTCTTATAGTTGGGCCAGGAGACAAAGCATGTCTACCTATACCTCCATCTCAAGTGGAAGTCCAAAAGTGCATTTATACAATGCACGTTTCACATAACTTGAAATATTAATTTGTTAATGGAGATATGTCAACATATAGTTTTAAACTTGTTTTGTTGGCACCTTCATCTTGTGTTCTTGTAAAATTAGGCCACCAAATAAAAGGAGCTTACAGGACTAACAACCTACTTTAGAGAACAAATAATAATTTTTTAAATTAATTCCCTCCCAAAAAAAGATAAATTAAAAAAGTGGAAAATTTATGATATTCTTTAAGTGATTATTTAAAATTGTTGAGATACCTCACCTTTTTTTCTAAATCATTTTGTTTTTTAGCTGAACACTTACCTCAATGTTACACACATTAAATACTTAATTCATTTTATTTGTAGTGTCATGGCAGAAATTCATTTTGGGAAGATCTTTGTCTAACCAGTCATGTATACACATAGATTTTTTACTGTTTTAAGGTACCTCAGCAGCATTTTCCTGCCTGCCCACTCTGGCACTATCTACCCTGTATTTGATTCTTTTAGGTAATTGCTGAAGTATTAGGACTTGGGAAACTATCTGATCCCCATATTGTAGCCTTTCTAATATCATTCTTCATCTTTTAAATACTCTGAGTTTTAAACTATGATATAAGTAGACAATCAAGAACTTTAATTGCAGAACTTCACCCCATAGAAAACAGACAGATATGTTAAATAATGTTGTAAATAGTTTCTTCCCTTCTGGATATAAAGTTCAATATAGCCAAGGGCTCTTGATGGAAGGTCTCTATAGTCCCCAGACAGAATTTGGAAAAGGATATTGTCATTCCAAATAATTTTGCCTCCATTTTAATAATCCAGGAGACCACCAGGGAGTGATGAAGTAGTGAAGCCAGTTTAAGGATATACCAGGTACAGCTCTGAATTCTATGTCTAGTTATATATGTGTTTTTTGAGCAACAGCCAGAAGAGATGAGAAGGATATAGACACAGGAGATTCCATTTTGAACTTGGGCTTATGGAGAGTTTCAGGCAGATTACATCTATTGGAAGAAATATACACATATAAATCTTTTGGATTTATTTGGCTAAGTTTATGGAATTTTAAAAACAGGAAGCTACCTAATGCAGGAGCTAATGCAGCATACATTAGTATGGCTTTTCCCTAATGGCATAAAGTTCAGAAACATTCTCAATACAGGTAAGACCCAACCAGAGCTAGGAAATCACCAAACTCTTGTTACACAACAGAACTTTTATGCCTAGGGTTTATATTTCCAATCTGAAAGACCAAACATTCCCAACATACGTGGTTTCCTTTTGAGGGAATGTTACATTTATATTAGGCCATAATGTTTCTTGATGCAATTTAACCATCAGCAAAGTCACCTCAGGTCTCAGCATCCCTGGTTCATTTTCAGGGAGCTGGGAATCCATTTCCTTACAATATACTCCCTGACCCTTGAGGGATTCAATACTGAGTTTGGTCTCAAGAAAATGATCAGCAAACATCTTCCCTTCTAGCTAAGTTTTTGCTGGAACTTACACAAAAAGACCAGGCTCCAAATCTTCTAAGACAATTAATTGTTCATTATTCCTGCTCAAAATGTTTATGGGCTTAAACTGCTAAGGAGACATAGCCTTCTTTGACCTCTCTATGTATAAAATGTCAGTTCTTTCTAAAAAATACCAAGCCTTATGTATTTATAAAGTAATGAAAAAGGGTTTTGAAAAAAAACCCTCCAACAATTCTGCTCTTGAAATTCTTTGTGCGGTTTAAATAGCTGGTTAGTGTCAATTAACTTAAAATAATACTGAGAATTTTCAGAAGAAAATCACCACTCTTAACAGGCATTTAAGATTAATTTTTAAACAAATAAATGATCTTGTATTGCTCTTTTTTTAAAGTCAAAATTATCATTATAGCATTTGTTAGTAAGATTTCATTTTTCCTGTGTGTTAAGGACAGTACTGACATGTCTTGTCTACACAGATTGAAAACAAATTATGACACTTTAAGATGATTCTCTATAAAAATTGTTCTTAAAATTATTTATGAACCAGATTATTTTAAGAAGTAAATGGCATTTATGGATATCGAATTTTCTAAAAATCCTCCTATCTAAAATAATCTGTAAGAAGTTTAAGGATTTCAAGTTTAAGGATTTCTCGTGGGGATTTCCCCACGAGAGCCAGTATATCCTCAGTCTATGTGAAGCCCCAAGGAAGGGTCCTGTTCCAGTACAGCTTTTGATAACGGGGGGCAGTCATTGACATGACTGTCAATCCATCCATCTAATTTACTAGTAATACGATTGTACCAACTCTCTCAATGCTTCAGTTCCCTTACCCATATATGGAAGATAATGTGAGTACCTTCTCCAGAGACAGTGTGAGAAATATTCTTTCAACAAATATTTGTTACATGATTGATATAGGATGGACATTTGTTTGAACTGTAGGGCAATGATTGAGTGAACAAGACAAACAGTCTTCATTGAACTTATAGTCTAGTAAAAAAGAGAAACAATAAACAAATAATAACAATAATAAAGGGTTAACTCCATTATTATGGAGGGGACACATGAAGAAAGGATAGTAGAGATCTGAAGGATGAACATTTTTTTACTTAGGTAAGCAATCTGGGGGGATGGTATTATGAACAGGTGAAAGCCCAGGTGTAAACCCCTGACTTCCAGGAACTGAAAAAAGGTTTATGTAGATGTGACTCAGAAAGCAAATCTGAGATAGAGGCTGTAGGAAATAAAGGGCAAGATATATAAGCTGCTGTCCATCTTAAGGTCTTGGGATTTAATTCAAAGCAATGAAGAGTCGTCAAAAGTTGTTAGGTACATCAATGACAAAAAAATGTGTTTTTTTTAAAATAAGTCTAAATAGACAATCTAAAACAGAAAGCAGGAGGCCTATATAGGTTCACTGGCAAATTCTATCACATAGTTCAGGCAGAAATTATGCCAATTACCTCTTCCAAAAGATAGAAGCAGAAAAAATACTTCCTAATTCGATCTACAAGGCCAGCATTGCCCTAATACCAAAACCAGATAAAAACATCACAAAGAAATGAAAATATAAATCAATAAAACATAAAAGCAAAATCCTTGATAAATTTTTAGAAAATTAAATTCAGTAATATTTAAAAGGAGTAATATACCACAACCAAGTGTGATTTGTCACAGATATGCAAGGCTATACAACATTGGAAAAAATTAATGAATGTAATGCATCACATCAACAGGTTACATCTAAAAAAATATGTGTATAAGGTTTATAGGAGGAAAAGTACAATACTCTGATAAAAGAAATCAAAGAACTAAATAAACTGAGAAATATTTTATATTCATGGATAGGAAGAATCAATATTATCAAGATGTCAGTTTTTTTCAAACTTGATCTATAGATTCAATGCAACTCCGATCAAAATCCCAGTAAGTTGTTTTTTGGATGTTGACAAACTGATTCTAAGGTTTTTAGAAACAGGCAAAGTGTCCAGAGTAGCCAACACAATAGTGAAGGAGAAAAATAAAGTTGGAGAACTGATATTACTTGAAACCAAGAGTTACTATAAAGCTACAGTAACCAAGATCATGTGCAATGTTGGCAAAAGAAGAGATAAATAAGATCAGTACAATGAGATAGAGAGCACAGACATGGACCACTATAAATAACTGACCACTGACAAAGAAGCAAAGGCAATACAACAACAACAACAAAAAAGATAGTTTGTTCAACAAATAGCGCTGGAACAACAGGACTTCCACATCCCAAAATAAGAGAATCAAGACACAGACTGTACACTTGTCCCAAAAATTAACTAAAAATGTATCAAAGACCTAAACAGAAAGCCTAAAACTATAATACTTGTAGAAGATAACAGGAGATGAGCTTGAATTGCCTGGTTGCAAGTGTAGAGCAACGATTAGCCAATTAAAGTTTCATGGCAAAATTTTCATTCAGAATCAAAAAGAATACTCTACACTGCAGCTTTCCAAGGAAGAATATGCTGCCTGGCAAGGCAGTGGGTTCTCTGTCAGTGGGGGATTTGATATCAGACTGTTTTTCCCTTAGCCAGGATGCTAAAGTAGTGGTTCCCGACCTGGTAACTTAATAAACTAAGTTGGGGGAGTTTTTTTAAATTGGAGATATCCGGTTCCATCTCTGAATCAGCATTTGAAGCCACTGCTGAATGAGATTTAAGCATGGGGAGTTTTTTCATTAGTCTGGATTACTCATAATGTCCTAGAGTTAATAAAAATTAGTATTCTCCCTTTTTGCTTCAGTTTCATTAGATCTTTATGTGTGTGAATGTACTTATCTCCCCCCTCCCTGAATTTGTTTTATTCACCGTTTCATTCTTATATTCATTTCCTTCCAATAGCCATTTCTTTCAGCATTTCCCACTGAACTGTAGGTTCCTTGAAAAGGATAAGTCCCTGTGTAATTCACCTGCAATTTCTCAAAGGGTTTAGTGCAGTGTCTTTCATACACCATTCACTCAATAAAGAGTTGTTAAATCCCAGCCATGGGGATGCTTCGTTACAGTGTTTCAGTTATCTTTTCCATCAGTTCACTAAACAGCTTCTTGGTAAACTAACTGAACCAATGGATCTTCCTTAGCTTCCTAAGTCACAACCAGGGAATAATTTAGGAGACAGACTTGCTGAAAACCATCTCTAGGGTATAAATTGCTATAGAAACAGGGACATTTTTTACCTTTTACCATAATTTATAACTAATTTTACTTTTTACCATAATTTGTAACTTTTACCATAATTAATAAATAATTTTATAGATTATACAAATGAAAATATCAACTAACTAACTCATGCAACCACCTACAGAAAATATCACTGGGTGGGAAAATATCAATTATCTGAAATCTAGAAGGTTGAAAAGATTCCTGAAAGCAAATTGGGTATGATTTCTAATATAATAAGTTTTTAAAAGATAGGATCACCAAAACAGAATTTAGAAAATTAAAAAGTGATACCTGTTAAGTGCAAATTTTACAGTAGAAAAATGGACTGCTTTTATTGATATTTCCCTGAATTGTGGTAAGGCATTAATGTTTGAAACAAATAATACTAGAGTATTTGGGGAGGCTCACACGCGGTGAATTTTTATCCCTCACTGTGTTACTGACACTATACATATACTTCATTCATCATTAGGAGGGTTCTAATGGTCACTGGTAATAACGTCACCCTCCACTTAAGAGCGCTCAACTCTAACAAACAAATATCTTTCAGTAGCCTCCGGACATCAAGTAAGTCTGAAGTGTGATACAAACGTGGTCTTGTCCCAGAAGAAATTCTAATTCTGTTGCAATGGTGCTTCATTTTCTGTCATTCTGCCTCCATCGGGGTGATAAGAGGTATTGAGAAATATGACAAAATGTATAGTTACTGTCATGCTCATAAAGCATCATTTTGAAAATGACCTTTAATGCAAAGAAATATATTCTCAGTTTATTTTATATCTAATGATACATGTACTGATATGACGTTCAATCTCTTTTATTAGATTTCTCTGTCTTATTAGATAAAGAAAACTATGACTGATTACTAGTTTAAGGGAATTTGTATATTATCATTTACATATATTTTCAGGGTAATAAAAGCTGTATGTGTCAACATAGCCCTCTCGGAAGGTTATATTGGAGTAGAAGTGGATTTGCTTAAGTGACCACAGCATATTTTATCGTCTTCTTACTCATATTTTACCTCACCGTCTTTACCATATAGAAGCCACTTGCACATTTCCTACACTAATTTAATTTATAAGCTCCATGAGTACAGGGGGTCAAATCTTTTCCAATGACCTAACCGCAATAACACATATTTGTTGTGCATATAAACAAATTAATGAAGTTCATAGAAAAGTGTATTATCTCAGAATTAAATTTGTTTACCTTATGGCATTTCTAACTTCAAGTGAAGGAAAAATATAAAGTCAATTCACTAGAATTTTGATTGTTGTTTCCTAACTCCATTCTTGTTACTTTTTGTACTCTTGCCCTCTGCCTTCAATTAGGCTTTGGTTCCCTCTTGGATCCTGTCGTACCCAGACTACAGCACAGCAACGTCAAGAGAAGCAAGCAGAAACAGGAGCACTTAGGATTCTAAGTAAGATGTTGCTGATGGATTTGTTTTCATATTGCTCATGCGTGGTTATGTATTTCTATTGGCAAAAGCCTGCTAAAGGAAGAATAAGGCTCTTGACCTGAAAGAATGTCTTGACTACTTCCTCCAGAGTAATCCAGCTTCATTCTGTGACCAGGTCAGGCTCAGTGGTAAGCTCACCTGCATGCCCTTATCAGAGAGTACCATCACTCCTGTTGGTCAGTGAGGTTCACCTATAGACCTAACACATGCTGACTTCTAAATGGGCAAGTGAAGGAAAGCAAGCCTTTTGATTGGTGCTGCTATGCTTCAGGCAATATCCCAGACTCTTTTCCTCTTTATCTTCTGTCTGTGTTGACTTTCTGCATGTCGCATTTTATTACAGAGAAACAGAAAGGACAAAGGAGTTGTTTATGTTGTCATACAAATAAAGTATACATTTCCAAGGCCCAATTAATTTAGAAGCTGACAAAGGGCAAAAGTTTGCAGAGGAGCACAAGATGTGGATGGTGCTTCCCAAAGGAACTGATCTTTGCACTGGAGAAGCCCTAACCACAGCAGGTGGGGGTAGCTTTGTATGGAGGAAGAGGAGAGGATAGTAGGACTGTGGAGAATTTAAGAGTGAAAGGTGAAAGTATGCAAGAATGTACTTTATTTGGAAAGTTATCTGTTATTAACGTGGAGTCCTCTGTTTTCTGAGCTTCTGGACAATACCCACACAGTACTCAGCCAAGATGTACCAGATTCACAGGACCTAATGTAAGAAGTTTAAAAAAAAAATAATGACAGCTTGCTGGAAAAATTCCAAAAGGCAGGTGGACTATAGGTAAGACATGGTAGCTGGAGGTGCCTTCTAAACACAGTTCTAAATATCCCTATAATACAAGAATGCTTTAGGTGCTAGTTTCTAGAAGGAAAGACAGTCTGGAAGCTGGGAAGGCAAGTTCCACCTTCCTCCTGACCAGGTTATATAACTTTTAACATCACTATCAACCTCATCATGGAACATTTTTCTTGGCTGAGTACTAGGTTCAAAAGTTGACTTAGGATTGAAGGCACTATTTAGCTCACATTTTGACAAAGATAGTATCAGCAAGTCTTTCTATTTTCCTCCAAAAAATACTTATATTCTGCTGTTCTCTATAGTTGTTAATAACACTATGGACCCTGAATTTAAGATATTTTTGCTTCTAGGGAAAACAGTTCCTTATGTGAGATATATTACAATAGAAGGAAATGGGCACTAAACTTTCAAGTGCTACAATTCTGTGGCTTGATGCTTTTGTGAATTTTTGCATGCGGAAAAAATGTTACAACAGGATATTGTTTCCTGTTGCATTTCTGGAACTTTGGGGGAAATGGGAAAATAGGAGAGTCCTGGGGCTCCAATGAAAGATTCCTCCCTTAGGAGCTGCCTGAAGAAACATATCCCAGTCCTCATTCAGAATGAGAAAGCAATGGCTGAAACAGAAAATGTAAAAGTGAGGTTTACCCCCAAATGGTAATGGGATAGCAAAAGAAAAGTCCATGGATGAACTTACAATAACAAAACCAAGAGACAAGGTGTCCTTATGAATCCTGAAATACAAACAGATGGGACAAATAACCCAGAGGTATGTCTGTGTGTTATATGCACACTGGTGAGTGTGGATCTGTGCCAGAGTAATCAGAGGGAGCCAAAGAGGTATGTGGAGGACCCAAGGAAAACATAGTCTCAGAACAGCTTCAGTGTCTCACTGGAAAGTATGGAGGGCTGATCTGAGGATAATACCTGCAGCTGGGAGCAGTGCTGCTCTTTCTAATTACAGGTGAATGCAAGCTTCCCCAGCTTCACTCACCTGTTTTCCTGGGGCCCAGGTGCTGAGCAGTCTAGCCTTTTATGAACCCTCAAAATTGAACTATGAGGGTTCCCTTGCAAGACAAGCCTTCTCACTAAAGAAAGACTATTGGGAATGAAAGCAAAATTTATCAGGATAGGCAAGATAGAAAAAAAAGAAAAGAAAAAGGGTTGTCCAAATAACATGGAAGAGGTGGACCAGGCCAGGATATTTCAGGAACCATGTTGCCTTAGGTTAATGCTACACAAAAATAATATAAGAGAGGGATAGAGTTCTGTGTAGTTGCAAAAACTCTGTGAAACCAGTCTTCTTCTAAACATTTGTAGTAACTAAATTTACATAAAAATAGCAACAAAAAAGTATTGAAGTCCAATCCCATTCAAACTTGCTCTAAGAACAAAGAAAAAGGACGATGAAAAATATGTTTCTTAGAAATCATAAGTTGGACAGACACAAGAATCACCTTAGGCACAACCTGTCTGGTAAGGTGTGCGGTAGAGACTTGAGAGGACTGGCTGGGTGCCCACAGGCAGCAAGGCCAGAGGGATAATTAAGGGCCCAGTTGGATTCCCCTGAGAAGAATGGGGTCTAAACCCTAAACTGGGATCCCCAGCCTAGAGCACCAGAGCCCAAAAAGTACACAGATAATAACCAGCGGCTAAAAGTGTCAGGGTTGCAGAGACAGATGACTGGAGATGCAAGAGCAGATTAAAGGGCCAACACACAAATTTTCATTTGCAGCCACTTTTCCTTGGCTCTGACAAAGGTAGGGGCAGAATGGGCTGGTGATGCCCGAGGAGAGACTTGAGGACAGAAGCTTTGGGAGAGAACTGAGAGTAGATCTCAGAATCCCAGTGCTGAGTCATTCCCCATACCACAGCAGCCATCCAGCTCAGGCAGACCACTCCCCTCTGAGCAGCAGCAGCCTGAGGGGAAACAATAGCCCCCACC
>PVKM010042424.1:0-12801 GCA_004027735.1 Carollia perspicillata | reverse complement strand
TTCTGAAATCCAGCTTCCTGAGAGGGGGACACAGGGCAAGGCGTCCTTTCTGATTCAGCGTTAGTTTGTGCTGGTGAAGGGAGACATTATTAGGCTTACTGCTTAAAATTTCCTCACATTATAAAACAAAAGGAAAATAGTGAAAAACACAAATGATTTTTCCTTGAGTTTTTAAACACAAAACTTAATTTCTCTAGAAATGGGATTACCTTGTGTAATTTTTTATTACTGCTTATCCAATTAATTTTTAAAAAGCTTAGACTTTCAAAATGTTTGCAAAAGTAGAACAAAGTTCCACATGCCCGTCACTGAACATTAACAATGATCAGTTCACCAATCGTATTTCCCCCAAACTTCTACACACTGCCCTGACCCAGGGTTATTTTGAAGTGAATTCCTGATACTGTATCTTTTCATCTGTTACTATTTCAGTGTGTGACGGGGACACTGGCCCGCAGTGTCCGAGGTGATATGGATGAGACAGGAGACAAATTCACGCGGACTACTGAGTCCTGTGGAGGAAAAGGGACGGCATGGCTACTCTCTCAAGGGGAGAGCACCCCCAACCCTCACCCAGACAGGCTTTTATTGGGTTCAATTAGCACAGGAATACAGGTGAAGTTCATTAAACATTGTCAGGCAGTAAATATCAAACAATAGATAGCATACAAAGAACTATGAGGGCTTATTCTGGGTCAGGGTCTGTTAGCTAAAGGGCTACAAAACTTTGGGAAACAAACTCGTTTCCTGCTTGGACCCTTATCATTTAATTGAGAGCATTCTTAACAAGGCAGGTTTCACAGGATTTTACGTATTCTTTCTCAGGCCTGATCACCCTAGGGAAACCCTCCCCGCCCCTCCCCACTGTTTCCAGCACAGGACTATACCCACCACTAGTATTGTTTCAGGCTTAAATCAGGCAGGGGAAGTAAGGCAGCCAAGAGATTAGGAGACTTCTCGCAGAAAGAATGAGGCTATGTCAAAGCCAAGGGGTGAGGGTCCATCACCCCCTTTTGCTATAGTGCCCCCAAGTCATTCCCTGGGGCCTCCCAGTAATCGTGCCTGTCTTAGGTCATTCCCCCTTTGGGAATCTTACCCGTCATTGGCTACCTGATCAAGCATTGGGGGCCAGTTATGGATGAAGTAAAAGGAACAGAGGCGCTGCTCCTGCCAGGGAGATAAGCTTTGTCTCCTTAGTGGCTTATGATCCAAAGGTCGCTCACTCAGCCTTAGCCATGGGGCGGGGGGAGGTGGTGACAGCTTCTGAAACCAGGCAGGGCAGTTCCCAGCACCTCCCCCTTTTTTGTTTTTGAAATCAATTGTAGCTGTTAAGCCTATGAAACAAACTATTTGCTGTTTTCAAATGCGATCACAAGAAAACAACTTCCATATACATCATAAAGCGCAAATAAGGATTAAGACAAGGAGGAACCTGAGGGCTAGACCCAAACTCATAAATTCAGTCCATTGAAAAATGTTGCAAATGCAAGGGGATGACGAGAGTAACAGGTCTGGTTACTGTTCAGTCCTTGGGAGAATTAGCACAGACTTCGGGCAGTGACTTTGAAGACAGTGCAGCAAGCGCTCGCTGCCTGAACGCAGGGGGAGGGAGTTTTAGCAAGAGCAAGGCACCAAGCAGCCCGGGTGCAGTGCAGGCCTGACTTCCCACAGGAGAACTTCTTCACGGAGTGGTCTTGTGTGCCGCCACGACCCCCACTGGTTTTCCACGTTGGTGCTGGGCCACATTTCCATGTCTCTCAGAGTGAAGTGTGTATCCTTAAAAGGTAAGGATCTCTCTCTCTTTTCATTTTACTAAAAGTTTTATGTTTCAATAACTGTAGATTTACACACATTGTAAGAAATAGCACAGAGATGCCTTCACACTCAGGAACTCTTCTGTTAAACATAACATAATATTACCACACTGAAAACACTTAACCATTATTTCATATCAGCTAGTATCCAAATAATGTTTACATATCCCAAACGGCTCATAATTTTTCTTTTTATGGTTTATTTGATTAGCTTTTAAGTAATTAACTAGTCGCCCAAGTTAATCACATGTGTCTAAGCTGAGTGTCCAAAACTAGTTGATGAAGTAAAATTTTTTAGCAGCATTGTTGAGATATAATTCACATATCATATAATCACCATTTAAAGTATAGAATCTAATGGATTTTAGTAGCTTTTATTTTATTTTTTTAAGATTGTATTTATTTATTTTTAGACGGAGGGGAGGGAAGGGAGAAAGAGAGGGAGAGAAACATCAATGTGTGGTTGCCTTTCATGCCCCCCTTACTGGGGACCTGGTCCACGACCCGGGCACGTGCCCCGACTGGGAATCAAACCAGCAAACTTTTGGTTCACAGGCCAGCACTCAGTCCACTGAGCCATACCAGCCACGACATTAGTAGCTTTTAATTTAAAAATATAATATGCATTCATTGTGGAAATTTTCAACACTACTAATATGACAGGTCTCTGTTTGCAGTCATCTCTATCCAGTGAATGCCTCCTTTTTATTATAAAAGTTTAATAATAGTTAAAATAATCTCCCCCCTTGTTCCATATATAAATACACACACACACATACAAAAGGGGAAAATGTACCCTAAATCCTGTACCTAGACATAATCACGAAATCTATTTCAAAAATTTCCTTCTCCCTGAGAGAGTTTTTTTCCCATTAAAGCATGAAATCTGGACTATTTACACTTCCTGTGCTAGCCTGAAAATTGTTGAAGGCTTGCTGCTGAGAGCTTTTGCTCTGCTGCCTCCCGGAGCGAGGTCCAGATGCAGGCAGGAGTCCGATGCTTATCCCTTAGGTTCCTGATCAAGATGACCAGGGGAGAGAATTCAGGGCATCGGTGAACCCGCTCGGCAAAATATGACACTGTTTTCTCTAATCGAAATTTAGCTTTTCCTTCTGTTATGGACAAGGGTAACAGGCCAGTAGCATTAACAGAATCTATGACTTTGTCACCAACGAAGTCCCCGATATTTTTCATCGGAGTAGGTTGAGGCCACTATTTTGAAATATAATTTGAGCTCAGAGCTACTTAGAGTTAAAGAATCTACTAGATTTTCTGTAAGACATGTCTTTCTAAAAAAAAAAAGACTAAATCACAATTAAAAATAGTTCGCTAACCATATATCAATATAATTGTTTTCTTTGCAATCCTGCAAATTTTATGTATTTAAAAACATTCTATTTAAGAAGGGGCTCCTTGGTTTTTTAAGACTTCCAGAGGGGTCCAAATTCCCCCAAAGGTTAAGAACCTCTGGACTGGAAAGAAATGTTTTCTCTAAGTCACTGATGATTTACTTTTAATTTTTAATTAAAAAAAATCCAGAGTTCAATTGCCTCCAGCTTCCCAGCCGAGCCTGTTCTCATTTTTCAGGGCCCAATGCAAGCCCGGCGCCAGAGTCCGGGGGAGAGAGGCAGCAGGAAGCAAAGACGCTGGGATGTCTCTGTCGCAGAGGGAGCTGGGCAGGGCTATTTTCCATGGCTGCCTGCCCTTTTCTTGGATGAGTACACAGCTGGTTTTCACAGCTGAGCCCACCCTCCCGGAGAGATCATTTCAGGAGACAATCCATCTCCATGTCCACATGTCCTGTTGACCTGGATCGTGGGCTGGACAAAGAGGATGGGCAGCCATCCAGACAGGAGAGAGAAAACCCAAACTCCCCCATGTTCAGGAGGCAATGCGCCTACTTCTTTGCTGCTGGTCAGGGCGAGCAGGAAGCCTCGTGGGCTCTGGGAGTTTGCACGGCCAGAGCGGCATGGAGAAACAGAGCCCTCGCTGTTGCATAGCCCTCCCGTGTGCTGGGAGAGACAGGGCATCTTCCCACGTGATCTCCACAGCACACCCACATGCGTGACCGGGTCAAGTGCATGAGCTGGTTGGAGCCGGTGGAAATCCTAACCTTCTGCCATCGGCCCCAAGCCCACGGCCTTTCTATTACAGCATAACTGCCGATGTGCAGTAGGTTACCTGTCTGGTTACCCATGCCCGGTGCAGGGCGCAAGGGGAGAAATGGAAATCATGAAGGTTCATTGCAGAAGGGGACAGCTGTTGTTCTTTAAGGAGAAATAAGACGCATCCTATCAACCATAGCCAGACCTACCTCCACAGGGTTTCCCACGTGCCAGGCTCTGTGCTAAGTGTTCATGCCCATTACCTTGTTCAATCACCGAAGATGCTCTGTGTGGAGGCAGCAGCACTCAGAAACTAGCATGGCCAGGCTCTGCCACCTATAACTGTGGAGCCTGAGCAATGACCATGCACCTAAGTGCCTCAGTTTTCTCATCCGTAATATGTGGGCACTGATAGCCCTACTGCAAAGGGTTGCTGCTGCCAGAATCAAAGGCAATCCTTAGAGAAAGCATTGTCACTGGGTATTATTAGTGTTTTATGGCTGCTGTGACGAAGGACCATCAGTTTGGTGGCTGAGAGCAAAACAAGTTGATTCTCTTACAGTTCTGGAAGTCAGAAGTTCCTGGGCTAAAGTCAAGGTGTTGGCAGGGCTGGCTCTTCTGGAGGCTCCGGGAGGAAATGCGATTCCTTTTCCAGCTTCCAGAGGTGCCTGCGCTCCTGGGCTCGTGGCTTCTTCCTCCGTCTCTAAAGCCGGCTGTGTGTGGCGTCTCCCTGGCCTCTGCATCTGTCACGAGATCTTTCTTCACCTCTTCTTCCATTTCCAAGGACGCCTGTGATTACACTGAGTCCACTGAGATAATCCACGATACTCTCCCCACGTTAAGGTCAGCTGATTAACAATCTTAATTCCCCTTTGCCAGGTGAAGTAAGGTATTCATGAGTTCTAGGGATTAGGATGTGGATGTCTCTGGGGGGAAGCCACCAAACCCCCAGCCCTATGGATGCCTTTGGGAGCCAGCTGCCACGTATGACAGTTATTATTCCTGAAATGGTTCCCATTTTGGTGGTGACCACCGGAGGTTCCCCTTGAAGGCACAGAATGTCAGGAAGCCAAATTCATTCCTTCATTTGTTAAATAGTGTGCCTAGGGCATGGCACCAGGCTCAGGGTGGGCTTCGGTGAACAAAACCAACATGGCGGCTGCTCATGGAGCTTAAAATTTATGGAAGACAGATGCTTGGAAAGAAAGCAAATAAAAACTTCACGATCAATTGCGACGAGGGCTCTAGAGGAAGCAGGCAGGATGCCATGGTAGAAATTCATGGAAGTGTGGCCTGGGAAGACCTCTTTGTGGAGGTGACATCTGAGCTGTTCCCTGAAGGGTGACAAGGATCCAGACACAAAGGGGAGAGGCACTGAGGTATGTCCTACACCCCCTCCTCCAGATCCCCAGAGGGCTGAGCAGGTCAAAGGTGAAAGTGCCATGAATTTGGAGATGGCGAAGTCAGAGCCTTGAGCGTGGGTCCAATATCTTTCCTCATAATAATTCTGCTTTTTTACTTGTTTATATTCTCTTATTTTTAACGAAAGCTAGTTCAGGTGGGTTTTGTCACTTGCGAGAGAGGAAGTTCTGGTAGGCAGGTGTGAACAGCTCCCAGGTGCTTTCCTGGGCAGCATCTGTCCGTTCCGTGGGGCTGTCTGGGAGGCGACTCCGGAGCGCAGCTCTGACGGGGCCCGGGGCGCGGAGGGCTTCTTCAGGAGGCTTCGTGCCAGTGAGACCAGCCGGGCAGCTCCACACCAGGCCTGAGGGTCTGCTGGTCCCCAGGCCAGTGGTTCCAGGCCTCTAGACAGCTGCGTCCCAGTTTCTGCTTTTAGTGGGGGACTTACACATACCTGTGTAACGGAAAGAAGTGGGTCACAGGGAAGGCAGCATTTGGTGCAAAAGCCCAAGGCTGAAAACCCTCAAACACAACTGGTGCTTCCAGGGCTCCAACGGCGTAACTCAGAGAAAACAGCCTCAACGACGGAAACTGTGACTCCAGCGCCTGGAGCCCAGCCTGGAGGCTGCTGTGGGAGGCCTGCGGAGCAAGTGTGGTGGCCCGAAGGATGGAAAAGTCTGACCATAAATAAAATGGGAGGGAGTGAGGAGGGGGAAAATCACCTGAGGGAAGCAGGGATCGCAAGTGGGTTTTGCTTCATGCACAAACTCTGATGGATTGGTAGAGACTTTCTAGCGGCCCATGATTGGCTAGTAATGTCTGGCGAGGACATAAGATGACAAGAGTGAATGGAAAGTGGTTGTCATTCTTGGAAAGAGTTTTCTCACTGGTAGAAGTGCCTCTCCTTCTGTCCTGAGCTTTTGCAACAATTTCGGAAGCTGGGGCCAGTTTCATAAGGAGAGCTCTGAATGCCAAGAATTGGAGACAAGGGATAGTCTTTTTCTCTCCAAGTGAAGATTTTTATTAAAGTTTTATATTATAGTAGGCAGTTATATCTTTGTATATTCTTTTAAGATAAAGAAAATTGCTCCTGTTCCCCACCCCGTCCCCTTTGGCAATCACGAGCTCGTTCTCTGTATCTACGGGTCTGCAGACAAGGGGCCCTTCCAGACGCCGGCCTTTCGCTTTGGTCTTTCAGCTTCTCCCTTTGTGCCATTGCTCATCTGCAGGCCTGACGTCTTCCCCTTGAGCCTTCTGTCTCTGCAGTCACACTTCCTCTGCCAGTTTCAGTTCAGCTTCCTCCCTGACACCTGCACTGGTCACCTCTGCGCCAGTGACTTCACACACGGGAAAGGACTTGTCAGGGCCTGGTGCTCGTCCTCAGGCCTCAGGTACCTGTGCCCTGTGACGTCACGTATCCAGTGTGACGAGATACACTCAGCCGTGATGATAAGCACACCGCCGCACACATCCCTTTGGTCACCGAAGGATCCAGCAACGGCCCGGCGAGCGCTTCTGTGAAACGGGACTGAACACAGCACCGTCCCCACAGTGGTGTGTCAGCATGGAAGGAGCTGGAAGGCACACGTCACAGTGCCAGGCATGTCCCGTCTTACACATCTTCTCTGTCGTCACAACTGTGTAGAGTTTACTATAACGATCGATGCATAGTAATAACTATGTTAATAAATAATGATAGGGTACTTACAATTTGGCCTGCCCTAGGAAGTCTGGGTGAGCAGTCCTCCCGGGGTCCCCTCCATTTGAGGTTAATCTCCTGGGGAACAGGGACTGATGCAGGGGGGCAGAGAGCTTCGTTTGGTAACAGGAGAGACCCCACTCACCAGCCCCCAAAGAGCCATCTCAGGGATGGTAGTGCATCAGCCCGATGTGGGGACCCCAGCCCGGGGAATGTGTTCCTTCCGTCCGTCTCCAGGAGGCATTTTCCTGCTATTCAGGGTGTTGGGAAGGCGGGTGGGAACAACGGACCACACTGTCCTGCCTCCCGCTGGTCGGCCGCCCTGGCTGAGTTCACTTGGCCTGTAACCCTCGGGGCCTGGGGAGCCCGCAGGAGTGGGTGAAGAGGAGAGCTCCCTCCCTGTGTCAGGGAAGCAGAAACAGACGTCTGCGAGGGCCCACGAGTCCAGCTGGCCCCTCCCCCGGCCCCGGGTGGGCATGTTGTCCTTGTCTTCTCTGGGAGGTACCTGAGAACACGACTCTGCTGTTGAGAGAGCGAGGAGCACCGTGGGTTTGATGAAGAGGCTACCTGGCAGGTCGGGCTCAGCTGGGAGGACACAGGGACCCACTGAGGTGCCCTTTTCCTCTTGTCCATTTTTATGCATTGACATTTGCATTCTTGCAGAGGCTGCTGTTTGTGACAGGGGGAAACTGCCCCAAGTGGGTTTAAATGGGAGCTGGAGGCCAGTGGAAAGGGAACCTAGGGCAGTGAGCCTTGTTGGTAGCTCAGGTGTGACCTTGACCTCATCACGCGTGTGCTCTGGGTCTCAGGGCCCTTGTCCGAAGTCTAGTCATGTCTGCATTGCATTAAGGAGGCAGAGAGGGGAGTGTCTCCTCAGAAGGTGATGGAAGGCCCAGAATACTGGAAGAGGGGGCAGCAGGGCGTACCCAGCAACCTCACAGGGCGGCTGTGTGCGTAAGTGAGTAAACGTTAGAGCCCTCATGCCTGGCACGGTCTCAGCTGCCTTGTCATCTCTGATGCTCTGGAACGTCCATACTTCCCTGGTATTGGCTGGACTTGGAAACTCCAGGTGGCTATTTTAATATTTTTTTTAATCTTCACCTAAGGACATGCTCAGAGAGGGAAAGGGAGAGAGAGAGAGGGAGAGAAAGAACAATGAGAGAGAGAAACATCGATTGGTTGCCTTTGTATGCGCCCCAACCAGGGACTGAACCTGCAATGTAGGCATGTGCCCTGACTTGGCATTGAACCCATGACCTTTCGGTTTGTGAGACAATGCTCCCACCAAGTGAGCCACATTGGCCAGGGGCAGGTGCCCATTTTAAATAGAACGAGATCTAGACTTAGGGATCAGGTAGAGGTAGAGATAGAGGAAGAGAGAACACGATGGAAGAAAATAGCAGCAGCTGCCCATCTCTTTGAGAAGCCTTTAGCATGGCCAGTTGGGAGGGAGGGAGGGAGGCAAAGAGGAAAACGCATGGGTTTCTTCTTCCTCAGGGTGGGACCTGTGGGACATCGATGGGGTGGGCTTTGTTTGGCTACAGGAAATTGGTCCCAAACTCCCTCACTCTTTGGAGAATGATTTAGTATCACGACTATGGAGTTTAGGTTTGGTATGGGCTATTTATTATCAACAGTAATCACTACCACTTAGTACTAGTGATGTGCAGGGCTCCAGGCCGATATGTTCTGCAGGGGGCTTATCTCAATAAACAATCGGAAAGACTCCAAATCAGAGTGTCGACACCATTCTGGTGGCCTAATCTCACGTGACTGTACTACATCATTTGGTGGCCCTGGGCCTGGCCACAGACCCCCAGGGTGATCCATGAACACGGTCCCCAGACTCCTCAGGGCATCTGGTCGACCCCTTGCATGGGGTAAAATGTTGGAGGATGGGAAGGAATGAGGCCCGAGGCTCACCATGTGTCCCTTCCTGGCTTGGGGTGTCCCACTTAGATGGCCTTGTCCACCTGGCTGGTCTCAGCCACTGGAGGAACTTCAGAACATTTCAAAGCAGTTGCCCCAAAGTGTGAGAGCCCCTGGGGTGTAGGTCCTGGGAGAGAGGCCCTGCTTCTCCAGGTCTAAGAGTAATATGATGTTATCAGCTATGAGTGGTAGAAACTGAAAAAGTAGCACTTAAAAATGATAGATGTTGATTTCTCATGTAATGGGAGTCCTGGAGAGGGCTGTCTGGGGCCACTGGCTGCCTGTGCTCCACACAGTCTTTGGGGGTCCAGGCTCCTCCCAGCTCAGCACTCTGCCATCCACACACATAGCCCCCATGAACCGAGGTGAAGGCCGTTGCATCTGTGCTCCAGGCACAGGGAGGTGCTGTTTTATCCTTTGGCCGGAGTGGCACATTCTGCATGGTTCTAAATTAAACAGGCAATTAACCTCGATCAGTCACTTCCCCGAGGACCAGGGTCTGATGGGTCGCTCCGTCCGAATACACGGACTAACAGCCGTCTCCAGGGGAGTCTCCGCTCCCTGCTCTCAGGGCAGGCCTTGGGGTCTTGAACCTCCCTCCCCTGTCTCCACCCTCCCTCGCTCCCTCTGCTCCTGTGTGACTTGGGCTCTTCTCTCCCGGCCTTCTCCCTCGGTCCCTGATGTGCATGATTTGCTCTGCCGGAGGTAGGGCAGTGAAGAGGCTAGCTAGGGGTGGAGGCTGCGAGGGAGGGAGGAGGCGGCAACAGGGTGGCCCCCCACCAGACAGAAAGAAATGTGCCCCCTCAGCCCCGGACTTGCTCCCCGCGGTGGTGCTCTCGCAACGGCGTATTTCCCTTCAGGGTGTGTGAGTCACACCCAGGCGCACCCCTGGCTCTGCTCCTCCTCCCCCTGCCCCTTGCTGCTCCGGGGTCCAGCTCCATTCAGCACGTCCCATGTGAGCTATTTAGGATTCTTTCCCTGGGAGAGCTGGTTGGCCAGAACAAACTACAGAATCAAAACGTCCGAGTGTTATCAAGGCCCTTGGGACTGTTTGACAATATGCTTTTTATTTTCATGGGTAGGGCACCAGGCTGCCATTTTTACCACATCCTTGCCAGCACTGGGTATTACATTTTATTGTGTTCTGAAAGACATACCCTTTGGAGACGCATCTGCCTCACAGGTGGTCATCCTCTGAGATGAGTAGACCGAACTCTCCCAGGTCTCGGACACGGAGGTGAGCAGAGGGCTTCAAAGGAAGGAAGGTGGGGATGTGGGAAAACAGAAGCCCTCATGCTCTGCTGGTTGGAGCATAAACTAGTGCAAACCTTTTGAAGCTCACGCTGGCTCTCAGAGCTTGGACAAATTAAGCCTTCGCACACCCCGAGTGGGGGTTGGAGATTGTCCCTGCACCCCGTTAATCCCCAGAACCTGTGGGTGTGTTGCCTTGCATAACAAAAGGGACTTTGCAAGTGCGATAAAGTTAAGGAAGGGGAGATGATCTTGGATTATCTGAGTTCAGTGTGATTGCAAGGCTCCTTGTAAGAGGAACGTGTGTGGGGGGGGTGTAGTGTGAACAGAGGAGCTGGGATGACAGAGCAGAGGCTGGAGTGATGTGGCCACAGGTCCAGGAACGTGGTGGCCTCTAGGAGCTGGAAAAGGCAAGAAACAGATCCTCCTGGAGTCTCCAGAGGAACCAGCCCTGTGACACCCTGATTTTAGCTCACTGAGATCAGTTTGGGACTTCTGAGCTCCAGAGTAAATTCAGAGGTAATAAATTTGTGTTGCTTTAAGCTGATAAGTTTGAGGTAATTTGTTGCAGCAGCCACAGGGAGCTAAAGTAGCCAGCAATCTTGCCAGCAATTTTGCTCGCAGTTTTGCTCCCGGGTGCCTATTTCGAGCCGTTTTCATGAGGTCTGGGAGAAGCATGGGTGAGGGTGTTCTCTGCAACACCCTTGTGGTGGAGCGGGGAGCTGGAGGGAGCCGGTGAGAGTCCCGGGGAGCGGTTGGAGCCGGCGCCTGCAGGGCTTTGGGATAACAGACTGCACATGTACAGAGCACCACTGTGAACCAACAGGACTGAGCAGGAAAAGAAGGCGTCATAAATGGTAAAGGGAAAATACCGGCACGTGTGAGAAGTCTGGGAGGCGGTTACCTCTGGCCGGGGCGGTGCCTGGAGCACCTCACGGGGAGTCGCTCCGATGCTGGCGGCACCTGACGTTGTCAGTCAGGCGCCGGCCCTGGCCGTGTCCAGTTTGGGACGACTCTGTGCTGTGCGTTCAGGGTAGGAGCACCTCCCTTTATAGATTTGTCCTGAAATTTAAAGTTTTGCATGATCCGCACACACGAAACAGTGACTCACACTTCCCGGAACTCCTTCAAATCCGTGGATCACATGGAGCACAGTGAGACTCCGCCTGAGGTGGGAGGGGCTGGGAGCTGGATGCAGGGTGTTCGAGAATCCGGGGAGATGCTGATGCTGCACCGAGGATTGAGGGGTCACAGTTGTCAGGTCCAGAACAGAAAGGCTGCTGGAGCCCTTGGGATGTTGCGCTGGGGGTGCACGGGAGCCCCCGGGAAGTGGGGGAGCAGTGCTGCGCACCCTTCTGTCCTACGAATGTTCAGATGTAACTGTGGACGTTCAGCTGTCCAGGTGGACCACGAGGCACGTAGCGCAGTGACGTGGAGGCAGGGGACACCGCTGCCCCAGAGATGACCCCTGCCACAGGAGGGTGACCTGGTCTGAACTGGTGGTCCCAAGAGGTCTAAAAGGGTCCACAGGTCTCAGAATGGACTGAGAGCCAGCAGAGGGCCTGGGTCCCTTATTAAGATGCTTGTGCTGTGAGCAGACCCATGGGATACCTGGCTGCTGCGGCCAGACTGGAGCAGAGGAGCAGGGCGTGTCCGGGCCCGAATGCTGATGAGTTGGCCCTGGCCAGCTGTGTCCAGATGGCCATACCCTTCTGGGATGGCCAGTGAGCTCAGGCCAGGAGTGGCAAGTGTCCCCCAGACCCCTGCTGCCTCACCTCCTTCACCAAGGCCACCTGCAGAGAGCGGGCAGGGACCTCCTGCTTGGGAGGTGAGAGGCAAGCTCACTCAAAACTGTAGGTCTCAGCAGAGTCCCCATGGCCTTCTAGATAAACACAGCAATGTTTAAAGAATCTACAGGGAGGTGTTTTGGCCTGCAGTGAGGGAAGGTTCTGAGCCTGACTCTGAGGCAAGCCAGGACCCACCCTTTCCTGGGACAAATTAAAGCCACCATATCTCAGTGCCATTTCTCAGTCCCCCTGTGGCCTTGCAACAGGAGGCACTCTTTGATTGTGAAGCTGCATTTGGGGGTGCTGTGGGTCCCCTCCCGGAGCGTGGGGCTTCATGGAAAAGTTGAGCCCAGGAGCACACGCGGAGGAAATTCCAGGGTGCGATTGCTGACGGACGTGTCTGGGAAGGCAGCTGGTTACCTTGGCGCCGACCCAACACTCTCCCTCTCCCCGTCCTGCCCTCCCACCCCCCAACTTCTCCTTTTCCTCGGAAAAAGAATCGCAGCCAGAGAGAAGCCAGAAGGCACAACCAAATTAACCAGAAAGGACCTACCTGGTCAGGAGAAATGGCAAACCCTTAAGGCTGTAATATCTCCACGGAGTTTAGCTGACTAAACAAAGACCGTCTGAGCACTGGCCAGTGCGGCTCACCTGGTTGGAGCATTGTCCCGAAACCGAGGGGTGGTGGGTTCGATTCCCGGGAGGGCGCGTGTCTAGGGTGCAGGTTCCGTCCCTGGTCCGGGCATGTACGGGAGGCAACCAACTGACGTTTCTCTTTGCATCGACGTTTCTCTCTCCCCACCTTCTCTTTCTAAAAA
>PVKM010042423.1:0-12820 GCA_004027735.1 Carollia perspicillata | reverse complement strand
GTGCCTATGTTTGGGGCAGTTACCAAAGGGAAAGGCAAAAGGGCGAAAGACATGTGAAAACCAAGTCAGTCCTTTTCGTTATGAAAACATCGGCTTCCCCAGAAACCCCTCGCTGTAAAGTTCCTCTACGTCTTCCTGGGCAGAGGCGGGCACCTGGTCTTGGCTGGCTGCAAGGGAGTGTGGGGGGGGCGAGTATTTCACAGGGTGCACTGCCGCCCAAACGGCGTCAGGGATTTTTAGTAGGAAAGGAGAGGAGCATGGATATGAGAAGGGGGGCGTCTGGCCTTGCCTGCTGTACCCCCTCAGTCATCCCACCGCTGTTGTCCTGCAGCTGGTCCACAGAGTCACCCGAAGATACTGCAAACACCGGGGAGGCATGGGCCTTGTGTCCTTGCCCCTCAGCAAGCTGAGCGGGGCTTCCTTGCCTACACCAAGCAATAAATGCCAAACCAGCAACCCCTGGTGGCTCTTTTTGTGTAAGACTGATCAGTTACTGATGCCGTTTCATGTCATCTTACATGCAAAATAATATCGTGTGCCCTCCCGTATGCCCTGGGAGCATCATTCTGAAGATTACTCCCTGCGCTTGAAGACTTGGCAAGGCTGTGGTGCCTTTGCAGTGTGTTCAGCAGTGCTCTCCGAGTCAAAGCTGGCGCCCACACAGCAAGTCTCGATCGACGTCTTGGGCCGTTCAGACCCACGAGGCCACCAATGAAGAGTAATAATACGACCCAGGTGGAGAAGTGGTTTGTGGAAGCCTGGCGCGATGAGCGTGTTCTGCCCCAAGCCCACGTCCGTGAGCATGTTCGGATCTGCACTTCTGCACTTCGTATCGAGTGGAGTTGAGGCCCGGACACAGCCAGGCCGAGGGCTCCCACCTCGGAGAGCTGGCTCTTGGGTGCTTTCCAGGCAAGAAGCTCTGCAACTTCCGCCAGTGCTCTGCGTCCGGTCGGTGACTGAAAGGACACGTCTTTCAGTGCATCTTCGAGGATTTTCAGATTGGTCCTGGCTGGAGCCAGTTCTTGGCCTGGAGAGCCTGTCGGCCTTCCCCAAGGTACCAGAGAACCAGCCCCTTCGGGCTGAGAAAATCAAGTACATTTTGAGAAGGACTTGGACTTGACTCCATAGGGGGGCTGGCTGAAAGAAAAGGCCAGCAGTTACAGTCACTGGGTCTTTGAGGTAGCCTGGCATGTGCAGGCTTGCTCCAAATAACCTGCCAGTCATATTGGACCGAAATGTCTAGAAGACCTATGTCATCAGTAATATTATTGTCTACATTTTGTGCAACAGTAAACTAGGATGCAACGGGACTAAGTCACTTCTACCAAAAGTTACTAGTTAGCAAGTGGTGGAGCTGGGCTTCCGAGACCTGGCGGTTAAATTCCAGAACCCACACTGGGAGCCATTGTTCTGGGCAGCTTCCCACATGGTGGGCCCTGGGAGGACCCTCGAGATAACGTTATTCATGTCTAGATATCAGGCAGTGGCCCATGCAACTCTGCGTTGACATCATGTTCAATCGTTGGCGTGGGTTTTCTTTTTAATTCTAAGAAAAACAAATTATTTGTATAAAGTGTGATTGAGAAGAGAAAGAAATGATATCCATCTAAAATATTTAAGGGAAGTAAATATTTTTTAAAAAAGGAGGAACCTTGGTGATTCAGGAACTGCTGGAGTCTAGGAGCCGCGTCGTGGGCGCACGCCAGAGACGAGTTACAGGAGGGCACATTTATGGGGAACTTACAGGTGGCAGGCCCTGGGCTAATCCCTCCTGTGCATCGTCTCCTGCAGTCCTCCTAGTAGTCCCTGAAGGAGAGGTACTGTTCTTATCGTCATTACATCACATGAAAAGAAAGCATGGCTGAGGTTTATGGCAGGGCTGTCCCAGGTGTGCCTGACCCGAGTGTGTGAGCGCCTCCCCTGTGCCTTGGATTGGGTACATCAGATGCCTACCTGCCTTGTGCACTTACAAAGGTGACCTTGTAATAAAAGCCAGAAAGTACAGCCTGGGAACAGACCGTGACATGAAAGAAAAAGCCTCTGTGGGGTTATTTTCACCAGCATGACGAAATGTCACCAGTGTTGTCATTCATACTAACTGTCCAGGGAGTTCTAACAATATGCCAGATTTTGGCAACAGAATTACTTTCCACCCGAGCCAGTGACTTCGGAAAGCTGAATTCTATCCTGTGTGTGAAATCCAGCAGCTGTTGGCTAGGAAGGGCCCGCTCCCAAAGGGAAAGCGAGAGAGGTGCGTGGGGTGCAGGTTTTAAAAAGGTGGCACTCACCCCTTGCACCCACGCTCTCCGACAATGAGCACCTCCCACACGGCAGACACTGTGCCCCTTGCCTCGCCCGAGGGGTGAGTTTATGGCAGGGCTGTGGCTCAGCCTGTGACTGAGAAAGGGGCTGACCCTTGAATTTTTGCGACAGTAGGTACTGCGAACTGGGGTTTATTTCAAATATATTTCTACGAAACTGAAGAGAGATGCTCCTAGGACGAAAAACATCTTTGATACCCAAAGGGTGATCAGACTTGTCAAATTAAGGAATTACCTATTTTGCATAAAGTTTTTTGTCACTAAATGTGCAAAATATGAATGTGAGTTCTTAGTTATGTTTGTCATAGAGAAAGAAAAAGTAGTAACTCACTCCAGGCCCCTCGACCCTTCCACCTTCCTCTGCAACCCTCTGGACATGCACAGCTTGGTAGCACAGATGTCTTGGTCCTTTCTCTGTGTCCTCAGGCGGACACAGCTGGCTTTGGGGTCTGCCTTGGCAGGCCCTGGATAATGCAGGAAAAGACCCAGACACAGCAAAAGCCCCCGTCCAAAATTCAGCAGGAAAGAAACTAATGGAGAAGTGTATTTCCGGAGACTCAAGATAAAGAACCTTAAAAATCTCTCAGATAGGTTTTCCAGTAACACATAGCATATGTTCCTTTCTTAGACATTGGATTATAATAGTTTTTCTTTGTTTTTTTTCTTTCTTTTTCTTTTTCTTTCTTTCTTTTCTTTTCTTTCTTTCTTTTTTTTTTTGTAATGAGGTTTCTGGACAGTCCATCAAAACAAAAGCATGGTCTATTTGAGGAATTCCTTTGTGCTTGGCCATCCATTCTACTTTCCTGGTGTGCCAGACTTAAGTGTGGAGCAGTGAGATAGAGTTGTCTTTGCTTGGAGCTGTCTCAGACTGTTTGTATATAAATAGACTTAAGAAGAAGAAGGAGTTGGAGCCCATCGGTTGGCCCCCTCTCCTTCCACAGGCCCACCAGAGGGTCCTGCAGTGGCAACACAGCCGAATCCTGGAAGGCGCCGTTGAGATACTCGGTGTTCATAAGCCCGTGGGCCATGTTGGAATTTGGCGTTGAAAACATGCTCTGTCTTCACTAGTTCTTCCCAGTATCGTTTCGATAGCTTACCCAAGAGCAGGGCCAGAACGTGCTGTGTGAATTTCTGTTATGTAAACAGGAAACGGGACGGGACAGGGCCTCGAGCGCAGGAGGCAGAGCCAGGGCTTCTGCACCCCGTTCCGTCCTGTCCAGCTCTGTCTGTGTCCTCAGGTGGGTCAACCCTCCCGGGTCTCTGCGGTCGGCCTGGTCTGTGATCGGAGGTTCAACGAGAGCCTTTTCTTTGAGAGGTGGAATTCTATGCAAATGTAAAGAATTTGACGTGGGTTTGTTTCTCTCTTCTGTGATCTCCGGAGGCTCTCCACTGTGAAGCCATAGACTCAACCTAGAATTTACCCTGTGTGTGTCTTTTGAGGCGGTGATAATATTTGTGCAACATCGATTTTGATATTATCCTAGTTGGAAAAGGTAAAAGGTGCTCTCCTGCTCTTCCTTCTCCCCACTGACCACTGCCCCTAAGTCCCCCTGCCTCATCTTGTCCTGACTCCTAAGAGTTGCATCGCCCCCCGAGCTCAGCCTTCACACGGCGCTTCCCTCCATTATGTTCAGTTGGTCTCCTAGCTTTCAATAAGCAAGTGACCGCCAAGTTCCTGTCTCCAGTTGCTGTTCCCCTCAGCAACTCTCGGGAACTCCAGTCTGGCATATCCCACCTCGCCCGTATCCCCACAAAGATGCCCGTAAGCACCTGGGACTTAGCACGGCCAGACTACTTTCCGCCTCTGCTCTTCCAGACCCAGTCCCCTCATTTGGGGGACTGGGTGTTATGTCAACACGTTATTAAGGTCTCCGCTCAGCTGTCATCTCTTCAGAGAGAGGCCTTCTCCATCCCTCCCATCTGAAATTGCCCCACTTCTTGATCTGTACCCCCCGCCCTGCTTCGCTCCCCCAGCCCAGCTCCAAGAGAACAGAGATCTTACAGTCTCCTGTACCACTGTTCTCAGTGCCTGAGTGGATGCCAGACTTTAATGGGGACCAAATAAATATTTATTGAAGGAAGGAAGGAAGGAAGGAAGGAAGGAAGGAAGGAAGGAAGGAAGGAAGGAAGGAAAGGAAGGAAGGAAGGAAGGATAGAAAGAAAGAAAAGGAAGGAATTAAACAGAATTTGCTAAACACTGAGGTAGGACCAAAGATCTAGGGATGCTGTCTTAATTTTTTAAATCTAACTTATTAATTCCTTATGAATTTTTCGAGGGTTCCTTCATTGAAGACTAAAGTAGTTTAGGGACCTTGAGGGAAAATGCTAACGTGTGCAGTTGGGGGGGGGGGTCTCCCTAGTAGTTACTGATGAAAGGCACTGAGATTGAGTTCAGAGGCTTGCATGCGGAACTCGATGACTCGATGACTCGTAAAGGCCCAGATCAGTTTTCAGAGTGCAACAGAATGTCATTATTGCTTCCAGGCCGCCGAGGTCCGTGCTGAAGTTCCTGTCTTTCGTACCCCGTTGGCAGTGAACCTGACGCTCAGAAAGGGTCTGACAACAGCCTCCTGAGCTGCCGTGCTCAGGCCCCGGGGCCTGGCTGGAGGGCTGCGTTTGTTTCTAGGAAGCCTTTGGAACTGGCTTCTGAGCATTAATTTCTTCCACCAGGAGATCAGTAAATGACCCCTTCCACCTGCTGCCATCCACATTTGGAACTGGGTTACGTCGCTGAGTTTTGCTCCCGCTGGATGAGTTTTATAATCAGTCTCAAGGAGAAAGGAGATGGCACTTCGCTTCGCTGCTCTGCCAGCGTCTGTTTGCAGGGACAGTTCACTGCGTCCAAATCAAACTTCATGCCGTGTCATTTTCCCCCTTTGCAAATTGATGAGTTGGGTAGCCTCACGCTTATGAAACATTGCCATTCTTTGGCCAGTATCTAGACAGTGAGCTTGTGAAATTTGAGAAATAAAAATCCGGAACTAGGTGAATAAAGAATCTACAGTGCCATCTGCTGGCGTCCTAGGGAAATGCAAGGGGGTGTCTAGTGGAAGCACCTCTTACACAAAACAAAAAAATCCAAAGTGCAACCCCGAGGATAAATTCTTCAAAATGTATGATAAGTTGAAGAAAGTAGATGTAAATAATGAAAAACAATGTAAGTCTATAGGTTTGCTGGAGAAATGCTTAATAACCTGGTTTAGGGCTGTGTTCATGTTTCAGGTTACTTGGGTTCGTCGGTATCAGCAGTCAAACTGGCTGCCAGGCTGGGGCAGGGCCCGGACCCAGTCTGAGGCTCAGACATGTCCTGATTAACTTGGGCACATTTTAGAAACATTGACTTACTCACCGTCACTTAAAAGCGTGGAGCTCTCATTTTCAAAAATGCAGGTTTCTGGCTTCTCTTTGAACACGGGGAAATCTAGCCACATGCATGATACACTTGCCAGTTGGTACCTCCTGACTGGACGACCCGCACACCAGCTGCTGGGTGGGTCCCCCACTTCCCCCATTATCTCTCTTGCAGCTGACCACCCTCCTCACCTCCTGGCCTGAATGGCATTTGAGGTGCTTAGGTCTGTTCTTTGACTATTCTGTGCCTTCTTTCTCCCACTTACACACGAGAGCGCTTAATGGTAACTTAATGGGTTGTTAATAGTCCATGGAGATGGAAGAGACTTCGGTGATCACCTAGTGAAGCTCGTTCCCTTCATTTAATATAGGTCTCACCCTGGGCTGCGTCTTTAATAAATGCTGGCGAATGGTGCACGCGTGTGTTTCTAGAAAGGCCGTCAATGGCCGGAAAAGGCCACTGGTAAATGCCCTATAGAAACGTGCCTGGCTGTGCCAGGAAGTACTGGTGCTGCCTCAGCCTCCCGAGGGGCATCGTCGGTTCTCCCACGGAGGCGAGGCACCCCACTAATCAGACTCATTTTGCTTTTCTAGGAACTCTCTTCGGAAGTCAAACTCAGAAGACAGCTCTGTGGGTCAGTACCTCTTCTCTTGGCTTATTGATTTAAAATTAATTATTTTCCTTTAATACTTTATAGAACCCATAAACATATGAAAGCACAAAAAACCACAAAGGAGCCTTCTACCCTGAAATAAGCAGCATTAAGAGCCTGATGCGCAGTTTCCCCCTCTTATTGTATTTGTATGAGTGAAAAAATAGTTGGGACTATATTCTATATATTGGAATTTTTTTCAACTGGACGTGTCTTGACCATTTTCCCACATGGTTGAGTGTTGCCTACAGTAAACTGGTCACATCTGGATGAGAATTTGCCAGAGCGGATGTGCCATAGTTTAAGCAACCAACTGCTGCTTTGCTGAACGTTTAGTTTCCAGTTTTTTTCTCTGTCACAGAGAAAGATGTTACTATAAAAATTATCGAGCCTGTACCTGGTCCTGTTCTTGATCGGGGATAAATCCTTCAACTTGGAACTTTTGAATCAAAGAGCATGCACAATGAAGGTGTTATAAATTGTGTATTTCCTTGATTATAAAATCCACTTTTGATTTAGTGACATCTTTTCTGTTTGGGTCAGAGGGCACCTGGCAAAGTAACCGTGACTAGGAGCATTAGCATGAGTGCTCAGGTCAGGCTGTGATTTGCATTTGATTCATGACTCTGCCTACTTAATAGTTAGGACCCTGGGCACAGTCCTTACCTCTCCAGGCCCTAGTTTTCTCATCCACCAAATGGGAACAATAGTATATGTTCATTGTCAATATTAAATGAAATATGTTGTTAGATAGCAAAGTTCCTGGGATATAGTAAGTGCTACATAAATGTTAGCTAGCACCATTTATTTTTTAAGCTGTGTCTTCACTTCAGAAGCAATAAAATGGGAGAAGGGGGAGTGTAGTTTACCGCCAGAGAAATGCGTCATGTTGCAGACTGCCCTGGAGAAAGGTTGAATGAGTAATACCCTACTTCTGCTTTAACCTTCCACGGCCCGCATCTGCTGTGGCCTTTAACTCAAAGGCAGCCGGCTCGGCCAGGCGTGCCCTGGACATTCTTCGCACACCGGAGTCTCAGGCTCCCGGCCGGCTCCGTTCCCACAGCTCTGGAGGGTTTGGAACTCAGAGGAGCGCATCCTGTTTGACAGACGGCACCCCTTCTAGTCCCCCCGTGTGTGTTTTCTGCGGCATTGCCTGGCACCGCCAGTCTAGACTGTGGAAACCCACAGTGTGCCACTCTGCCAGGGCCGTGGGGCTACCAGGCACCAAGTGGCGGCGGAGCTGCCGTGAGCGTGCCACGTCTCCTCGGGTCTCTCTGCCGCCGCATTTTGTTCTTCAAGAACAAAGGGTCCCTCTAGCCTCCTGTTTCACTTGCCTCGTTTCCCGTTGGTTTTTTTAAAGGTTATTACGTGTTGATGCCCAGAAAACCCTACCAGGTATTAAAAATGTCTAGCTGTGACAATTTGCTTTCACTTGAAAGCCACCCATCCATATCAGTCTGGGGAGGAGGAGAAAGGGGGGTGGTCTCCTTGGGAGCTGTCACAGCAGGAGGGCGGTCAGCTTTTCTCGTCCTTGTGCCCTGAGTAAGCTGTAGGAAGGTCACCAGCAGCCTGATGCCACAGAGCTGAGGATCCTGCCCCACCTGTGTCATTGCTGGCTGGGTGCATGCAAGCTCCACACCTGCGAGAAATGGCGTGGGGCACCCCACAGGCCCAGGAGCCAGCCCCAGGCCAGTGTGCCCGGGGCGTACCAGCCATTCGCGTCATGCACTCTGTGGTGACAGAAGAAAACCAAGGGTAGATCAACAGCAAGAATAACACAAAGCAAAGTTAACTTCTGCAAGTATTTTGCTCGTGGTTTAGTTGAAGTAACTGTGGCCGAGACCAAAGAGGGTGGGGGAATATACCCCAAGAGTCAGCAGATCTGGATGAGAGTTAAACAAACATCGAAGAGAATGCAGGAATGCGTGTTTTGCCTGCCTTTTCGATGCTTCCTTGTTGCTCAGTTTATCCCTACTGCAGCATTTCCTGCCACCAGGAAATTTGCATTTCTTTTAAACAACTTTATAGGCATTTTCCAGTCTTGCACACACTGAAAGTGCAAAACTGTCTTTGTGAAATCAAAGTACTCTTGCAAGCCTTGAATTATAAAGAAGGGGCTACTTTTGTTATTAATGGATTTATTGCTTGTGTCTTTTTTATATTTTTTTGGTTAAAGGAAAAGGAGATTGGAAGAAGAAAAATAAGTATTTCTGGCAGAACTTCCGGAAGAACCAGAAAGGAATAATGAGGCAGACTTCAAAAGGTACCACCGAAACAGCTGGCGGACAGTGGGCCCTTTTAGTTGCAAATGTTAAGAAGTCTGTGTGTGTGTCTGATCTGAATGGTTGCTGCAAGTTAGAATAACTCATCGTGGGTGCCTGTAAAATGTTCAACTGTCTGACATTCCTGTCATTACTTAAAACTTCATCCCAGTGGGGATTTTTATTTTTTTTAAGTCAAAGAAAACAGGACGGGGAGAGCCGGCAGCAGGCTTTACTGTGGGTAGGTCTGGCAGCAAAGACGGGATTTTTCGTTTTCTGCGTCACAGCAACCTCAGGCACATCTTTGCTGTCCCAGATGGACCCTCAAAGCTCTAGGGTCTGTTAGTTTGGGACCCTCCCCGCTGCCCCGCCCTTGGGGCCTTGGGACGAAGGGACAGTCACTGGGTTGTTGCCCCTGGAAACTGTATCTCATGGCCTGACATCATGGGAATTTGCCCAGAGCTGCCTTGTGGAGGGAGCCCTGCTCTCCCCTCCTCCCTGGCCCTCCTCCCGGCCAGGGCCTTTGTTGTTGTTGATACAGTAAGTAAATATGTCATCCCTCTGAGGCCCAGTTACATAATTTCTGCCTCCCAGGCCTTCAGAGGGGAGTGGAAACAAAGCCACTTCCAGGCTCCAGTCCTGCTGGTGGAGGTTATCAGTACAGGGACATTTTAGTTGCTCACCAGTGACATGACTTGATTTTCTTTTACAAAATCTTAGTGTCCTACCCTCTTCAGGAGGCTTCTCTGCTTTTTCATTCACGTGGAAACGAGAAGAGTGGACACGGGCCGTATGCGTGCCAGCAGCACGCCTGGCTTCTTTGGCGACATTCAGTGGGGTTATTTTTTTTTTAATTTGTCCTGCTGAAACAGAGTTATTCTTGAACACTCTTGAGTTTTTCCTCTGGTACATGCTCAGAATCACTTGTGATTCAAAGTAAACCTTGGATTCTAACACAGCCTTCTTTAGAAAGAAGGACAAAGAGAAAGAGGGAGGGAGTGAAGGAGAGAACCGGAAGTTGACCAGATCGCGTGGATTTATTCTAAACCCCAATCAACTTTCTGTCGTCACCCCCCCTTCCGCCCCCCAAACACCACCACCACCACTACCGGAGGTGCCACAGGGTAACATGAATCAAACCAGCAGGCTTCCCCCCTCCCCCAGCCCACTCTGTTACTCTTCCCGTGCAAGGAGACGAGGGCAAGGGGAGCCGGAACGGTGTGTCTGGACTGATGGACTATGAAGTGGAAATGAGATGGGGAGGCACAGGGGAACCTGAATTCCAGGGGAGATCCTGGTGGAAGGGCTCCTACAAGTGTGCAGCCAGCCTCCCTTCCTCTGTCCCTTTACACCAAGGGCACCTTCCGCCGTAGCCCAGCGCCCTAATGACACCCAGGCTGGCAAGGGATGTGTGGGGACGACAGGGCAGACGGAGAAGGGCGAGGGCCTAGACTGAGGGCTTCTTCCCAGGGCGCGCATTCGAGCCCACCTGCACCGACAGATCCCTCCCCACAGGCTGACCAGCGGCAGGCGGCCAGCGTGGCTCGTGTGCGTTAGAGGCGTTGGCAGCCTGTTTACTTCATCGGAACACACTTTCGAGGAAACCTAATGGGGACTCCGTTTTCCCCTGCGGTTCTGGCCGCCCTCAGTTTCGAGTTGGGAGTGGAGTGGAGTTTGGAAACACCGATGCCAGTGGAACTTTCGGATGTGCACATACATAGTACTTCCCAACCTGTCGCCCGGAGCGCTTCCCACCCGTGATTGGATTTACCTGCACCAGTCCCCTGGGGAGCAGCGGTCAGGGAGGTCAGCGGGCGTCTGCGGTTTCTCAGGCTACAGCCGACTCTCTGACCTGTCTCCGTCACGGCAGGAGGGTGCCTCCCACTTTCCCCCCAGATATTTTCTCCGCATGCATTTCCCAAGTGGGAGGACATAGGGGAGCCTCAGCCGAGGGAGCCTGGAGTGTGTGTCCGCTCTGGCTGGGTCTTTAGATTAGGTCTCCGCCCACCTCTTACTCCCTGTGGGCTTTCTTCCAAGACTCCTCCACTAGACCCTTCATCACAAGAGCTCCGGTCCGTATGTGTTCGTGGTGCCTGTCCCCAGTGAGGTGGGCTCTTTGGCTCCCTACGAAGCAGCCCCTGGCGCTCCTGTCACTCCGTCAACGAGACACAGCATGCGAGTCCCTGGAAAAGGCATAGGAGACAGTGCCCTCGTTCTTCCCGTCCTGGATGATGACCTTGTCAAGGCTGGCATCTGGTTTGCCTGTCTTGTTTTCACCCCTGTCGTTTCTTTATCTCTCCAGGAGAAGACGTGGGCTACGTCGCGAGCGAGATAACCATGAGCGATGAGGAGCGGATTCAGCTGATGATGATGGTCAAGGAGAAGATGATTACCATCGAGGAGGCGCTGGCTCGGGTGAGAGGGCTGAGATCCACTTCACACGTGTGCAGGCGTGACCTCCTCCTGCCGAGGAAGGTTTGGGGCCCGCTGGAAACTGAGTGTCGGTGTCCGCCCCCCGCCCGGAATCCCTGTGTTTAATCCTTGTGCCCAGTGTGGTAGTTTTGGAGGTGGGGCCTTTGGGAGGTGATTAGGTCTTGAGAGTGGAGCCCTCGTGATGGGATGAAGGACGTTATAAAAGAGACCCCAGGGTACGGCCTCCCCTCCCCTTACGTGAGGACACACGGCGAGAAGACAGCTGTCTCTGAACCGGGAGGTGGGTTCTCACCAGGCACAAGATCTGCCAGCACTTTGGTCTTGGACTTCCCAGCCTCAATGACCGAGAAGTTTCTGTTGTGTGTAAGCCACCCTGTTTATGGTTTAATTCGTGCAATGTGAACAGACTACGACAGGTGCATCATAGAGTATAGAGATACATGATTCAGAGTAGTACTTTGATGATACTTTGGTGGACATCAGGTACTTATCTTATCCAATAAAATAGTGATTCCATTCTGTTTGCATAACAAAAGCAGTCCACGGTATGAGGTAGAATTCCTTATTCAATGACTGGATGAGTGAGTGAATGGCAAATATATGGGGCGGTGGACTGATGTAACAAGGAAAGGGAGTCTGAATGCCATTGCGCAATGCACAAGCCTTGTTAAAAGATGATAATGTAATAAATGATACAAGTTAAGTGAAGCCTAAAGGAAAGTTAAATATATTATGACCATTATAAATATCAGTTCTTTACAAAATATTGTCACAAATTCAATTTTTAATAATCTAAAAGTTAAGTTTTAGATGTACCTTAAAATTTTGCTTTCAAAAAACAAATTTTTTTCTTACTTTCTTTTCTAAGTAGATAGTAATTACAGTTTGCTGTGCTGCATTTTGTGCTCTGAGTTAAATGAGACACTGAAAGAAGCCCGGTTGCCCTCGGGGTGAGTGCTGAGGGCTGCGAGACCTTGGTCACAAAGGGGTCTCCTCTTTGTTGTCGCCCAACAAACTGACGATTCTTGGATTTCACTCTCACTCTGACGGTTGGTTGGCTACTCTGTGTGCACAAGTCATAAGTCAGGCAGGTTTAGAAACTAATGAAAACGTTCAGGTCACTAAGGAGCCATTGAAGGAGTTGTGACTTCATCATCAAGTGGAATCTCGGAGGCTTGCCACCTTGGAACAGCAACAGGCTCACTTAATGTAGTTGAGCACACCTGACGCTAGCCTTGAGCAGTTTAGAAAGAAGTTCAGTTTGTTGCTGAGACAAAGTGAAAACACAGGAACAAACAAACTTGAGGGACATGGAAGGTGGAACTGGGTTGAGTAGGAGACCTCAGGGCAGGGGCCACCTCCAGATGGCCCCCTGCCGGCTTCTCCTGCTCTGATTCACAGGAGCAGAGGTGTCTCGGCCTCCAGTGTCTCTGGGGCAGACATGCAGCAAGGGGCAGGTACGACCTCCTGTCCACGCGGCTGATCACCACGCCTGCCCCTTTGCCCTCAGCCTGGCCCGACCCGCTCCACCACGCCTCCAGCCACCCAGCCTGGCTGCCAGCTGGGGCGATACGTCCACCACACGTTTTCTCTCCAGTTCTATTTCCTGAACCTGTGGCCCCATTTGGGAAGAGCCCATTCGAGTTCCTGGAAAGATCTGTGAGAAACACGAACCTGTAGTAGTTTGACCATGACAGACACGCCACCTTCGGGGGAGCAAACAGGTGCATTTCTTTTTTCATCGTGAACACGAAGATCCGAATGCAGAAGATGTCGCAGGCTGTCCAGCTGCACCTGTGTT
>PVKM010042422.1:0-12818 GCA_004027735.1 Carollia perspicillata | reverse complement strand
AGACACTGGGGAGTAAATAGACAGGGAGAGGGCAAGAGTAATGTGGGCAATGTAGAAGCGAAAGAACTTATGATACATGGACATGAACTAAAGAGGGGGAGTGTGGGTGGGAGGGGGTGTGCAGGGTGGAGGGGAATGAAGGGGGGAAATGGGAGAACTGTAACGGCATAATCAATAAAATATATATATAAAAAAAAGAAACAAAATAACAACCAGAACTGACAGAAAATTGAACTGTATGGAAGGAAGTCAGGCAACCAAGGAGACAAAATAGACGCATTCATCCAGGCCAGTAGGCGGGGCAGAGTCAGGTGGCTGAGCGGAGATGGGTTGCGGCACAAAAAGCGGTGGCACTGAGTGTGCAAGGCCCTCCGGGTGAGCAAGACTATACCTGCCAGACCCTGGGCATGCTGGTGGCAGCTGGCAGACCTGGCAAGGCAGCGACTGTGAAGCCAGGCACAGTGCACAAGGCGCTGGCTGGCTGGCTGGGCGGTCCCACATTTGCATGCAGATAAACCTGGCGAAACTGGGGAGCAGACAGACTGTGCATCTCAGGGTCCCAGCACGGGGAAATAAAGCCTCAAAATACCTACTGAAAACACCTGTGGAGCTTGAGGCACAGGGAGAGACTCCCAGCCTCACAGGCGAGTTTGTCGGAAACCCACAGGGTCCTAGAAAGTAAATAAGCTCACCCACACGGGAATCAGCACCAGAAGGGCCCAGTTTGGTTGGGGGAAGCAACAGAAGGGACTGAAATCTGACAGTGGAGCAAATGCCATTGTTCCCTCTCAGACCCTGCCCCCACAAACAGCGTCACAACCCAGTGACTGGGTTGCTCCGACCTGGTGAATACCTAAGGCTCTGCCCCTCAGACTAACAGGCGCAACAAGACCCCCTCCCCTCCAAAAAAAAAAAAAAAAAAAAACCAAACAGAGGAACAGATCAAAGCTCCACAGCAAATACAACTTAGTGACAAAGAGATACCCAGCCTATCAGATGCACAGTTCAAAGCACTGGTGATCAGGATGCTGGTCATAAATTAGATGAAAAAATGAAGGCTATGCTAAGTGAAATGAAGGAAAATGCACAGGGAACCAATAGTGATGAGAAGAAAACTGGGATTCAAATCAATGGAGTAGACCAGAAGGAAGAAACAACCAAACAAAAAAGAATGAAGAAACAGGAATTCAAAAATATGAGGAGAGGCTTAGGAACCTCCAGGACATCTTTAAACATTCCAATATCTGAATTATAGGGGTACCAGAAGGGGAAGAGGAAGAGCAACAAGTGGAGAACTTATTTGAACAAATAATAAAGGAGAACTTCCCCAATCTGGCAAAAGAAATAGACTTCCAGGAAGTCCAGGAAGCTCAGAGGGTCCCAAAGAAAGTGGACCCAAGGAGGAACACACCAAGGCACATCATAATTACATTAGCTGAGATAAAAATGAAGGAGAGAATCCTAGAAGCAACAAGAGATAAAGGAGACAGTTACCTACAAAGGAGTTCCCATCAGACTGTCAGTGGATTTCTCAAGAGACCTTACAGGCAAGAAGGGGCTGGAAAGAAGTATTCCAAGTCATGCAAGGCAAGGACCTACAACCAAGATTGCTCTATCTAGGAAAGCTTTCATTTAAGAATGGAAGGGCAGATAAAGTGCTTCTCAGATAAAGTAAGTTAAAGGAGTTCATCATTACCAAGCCCTTATTTTATGAAATGTTAAAAGGACTTATATAAGAAAAAGAAGATAAAGAACATGTATAATCAAATGATAGCAAACTTACAATTATTAACAACCACACCTAAAACAAAAACAAACTAAGCAAAAAGCTACAATAGGAACAGAACCACAGAAATGGAGATCACACGGAGGGTTAGCAACAGGGGAGTGGGAGCGGGGGGGGGGGGAGGTACAAAGAATAAGTAGCATAGATGGTAGATAGAAAATAGGGGGAAGGCAAGAATAGTATGGGAAATGTAAAAGTTAAAGAACTTAAGACACAAGGACATAAACTAAAGTGGAATGTGGGTGGGAGAGTGTGTGCAGGGTGGAGGGGAAGTAAAGGGAGGGAAATGGGACAAATGTAATAGCCTAATCAATAAAATATATTTTAAAAAATAATTCTGAAAAAAGAACTATAGGTACAAGCAAAAAATCACTTACCGTGGTCATTACACAATCACACTGTCCCCAAATGTTTTTGAAAACTTAAAAGGCATTCTAATATATAAAGCTTCTGGGGGTTTGGTATTTGAAAAAAACACACATTTAGTTTTAGAATTCTCACATCTAATGATGTCCATTTAAGGTCTTTACAAAGCCACTCAAATTGCCAGGTAATATTTGCTGCCTGTTAAGACACTGTTACCATGACTGATGTGAGAGTTCTGTATTTTTGAAAACCAGCAGTTCTTACCCGCTTTTTAATTTCTTCTTGCCTTTTCTTCTGTTGCCGTTCTTTCTCTTTTATCTTCTCTGTCATTTTTTTCTTTTCTGACATTTTTACTTCTGAAAGTAAAGAAGTGTTTAAATCAATTATTTTGAGCCCTCACTGGTGTGGCTCCATGGGTTGAGTGCCAGCCTGTGAACCAAAGGGTCGCTGGTTCAAATCCCGGTCAGGGCACATGCCTGGGTTGTAGGCCAGGTCCCCCATGGACTGTATGAGAGAGTCAACCACACACTGATGTTTCTCTCCCTGTCTTTCTCCTTCCCTTCCCCTCTAAAAATAAATAAATAAATAATATTTAAAAATAATTAATTAGTTAATTAATTTTTAATATTTTCTAGTTTATGGATGAGACAGATATGTTGTATACTTCAAGAGACCAAACCACTACCAGCTCCATTTCATATGGTAATTTCCTGGCAAATACAGAATGAGAATGTTCAGGGTACTCTGCCTTTTTCCTCTCTAACCTGACCCCTAAGATCCAAACATCTCCCTTCACACTTCCCCTGTCCTTTAGGTAGGACTAAGATTATTGAACTATGATGCCATACCCTTTACTCTCTCCTAACAATAATTCAGAAACAAAAACAGCAGATATCTAATCTGATTATGTTGTAAGAGGAGAGAAGAAATGCAGAGAGAAGAAAATAAAGTAGGAATGGAATGTTTGGTTTCTAAATACCAAAATTTTTAATTTTATGAGCATTTTGTCATTAACAAAGCACCACATGCTCATCAAGACATAAAACCAAAAATGGAGTAACCCCAGTGGTTCACCTGGTTTTACTTCTGCTTCCTCTTTTTTTTCATCATCATCATCATCCCAGTTATCCTAAAGAAAAGAAACTCCATTAATAATTCTTGCATGTCAGTTTGCCATGTGAACTTTATTATCTAATTGTATAACTTGATAGAAAAACTGTCGGTATTTTTTGGCAGTGCATTAAATTTATAAATTAATGTTGGAGAACTGATATCTTTTTGTTTACTGATTGATTTTAGAGAGAGGGGAAGGAAGGTTGAAGAACAGGGAGAAAAACACTGATGTGAAAGAGAAACATCCACTGGTTGCCTTCCATATGCACCCAGACAGGAACAGAATCTGCAACTTAGGTGTGTGCCCTAACTGGGCATCAAACCTGTGACTTTTCACTTTGCGGGACAATGCCCAACTAACAGCCACACAGGCCAGAGCAGAAACTGACATTTTTATCATGTTGAGCTGCCCTCACCAACAAAAAAAGCTCTTTCCATTTGTTCCCGTTAACTTCTATATCTCCCAAGGAGTGTTTTCAAGTTTTTCTCTTAGAGGTGTTCACATTTCTCTTTAGGTTTATTCCCAAGTATTTTATGTTCTGCATTACTACTATAAATAGTTTTTCCCCCTTTTATGTCCTCTCACTGATTATTTGTGTATATAAAAGCTATTAGTTTTTTAAAATTGATTCTGGGGGGGGCAGACATCACTTTGTTGTCCCACTTATTTATGCATTCATTGGTTGCTTTCTTGTATGTGTTCTGACTGGAGATGAACCTGCAACCTTGGTATATTGGGACAACACTCTAACCAACTGAGCTACTTGGCTAGGGCTTTTTGGTTTTTTTTTTTTTTTAACTTTTAAATTGAATTTACTGGGGTAACATTGGTTAATTGTATGTTAATTTTATATCCTACTACCTTACTGATTTCATTTATTTAGTTAGTTTTATCATTGATTCTCTAGGGTTTTCAAGGTATACTACCCTATCATTTGCAAAAAAGAGATAGCTTTACTTCTTTACCAATTCTTATGTCTCCACAATTGATTTCTTTTATTTAATTGTACTGGCTAAATCTCTAGAGCACAATGTGAACAGAGGTAGAGATAATGGGGATCATAGCCCTGTTGTTCTAAAGGAAATGCCTCTCATGTTTCCCCATGAAGTGCCATGCACCCCACCACATTTATGCAGTAAAATTTGTCAATCTTTTCTTTCACTGATACTTGATTTTCTTACAGCAAAGAATTTTCTTCTGGAATATGTATGATTTCATTGTTTTTTCATTTAGATGTCTGATCCATCTGGAGTTTCTATGGTATAGTGTGAAACATGGATCTAATTATATCTTCTTCCAATGGTTACCTAATTGTCACAGAATCATTTATTAAAATATCCTCCTTTGGCCCTGGCTGGTGTGGCTCAGTGGATTGAGTGCCAGCCTGCAAACTAAAAGGTCACTGGTTCAATTCCCAGTCAGGGCACATGCCCACATTGGAGGCCCGGTCCCTGGTTGATATATCTCTCGCAAAACACTGTCTCTCTCCCTCTTTCTCCCTCCTTTCCCCTCTCTAAAAATAAATAAAATATTAAAAAGAAAATCCACCTTTGCCCATCATTTAACATATACTATTATTTTCATAAGTATCTGGTCTATTTCTGCATTCTATAGTATCCCACTGGTCTGCCTCTTCAAAACCAGTACCATATTGCTTTAATTACATAGGCTTTATAGTATGTTTTTATGTAGGTTAGGGCTAGTTTCCTCTTGTAGGTTTTCAGCTTTTTTAGTGTTTTCCTGGCCATTCTTGCCTGTTTGTTTTTCCATGTGAACTTTTATATCAACTTGTCAAATTTCATAAAAAAGCTTCTCCATTAACAATTAAAACCCAGGCCCCGGCCAGTTAGTTCAGTTGGTTAGAGCATCGTCCTGATATGCCAAGGTTGCAGTTTCGATCCCAGGTCAGGGCATGCATACAAGGATCAACCAATGAACATATAAATAAGTGGAACAACAAACTGATCTTTCTGTCTCTTCTTCCCTCTAGCCTCTCTCTTCTTCCTCTCTAAAATCAATCAATAAATATTTTTTAAAAATTAAAACACAAGACAACCAAACCAACAGTCTCTCTTAAATTCAGTTGTTTTAAAATAAAAAAATAAGGACTTTATACTTCTTACTTTCCCAAATATAAAAACATACAACATCCTAACCATTGGCTCAATTATTTCAAGCAGTATTTCATACAACACAACCATGGTTACTGAATTAAATCTACATAATACAGTGCAAGGTGGGGGAAAAGTGGGTTTACAGTTGATCATATGGAAAATAATATAATTAATAAATAATATAAGAATAAACTGTTTCCCATACTCGGTATTTAAGAGGATTGAAGAACTGTTATATAGGTACATGGAACACATTCCCTAACTTGGGCAGAGCACTTTAAGGTGGATCTATACTCTGTCTTTTCTATGCCTAACACAGTCATAGAGCTAAAAATAAACCAATTATCAAACAATTTTCTAAAGGCTCCCCAGAATTCAGAAGGGTTAAGTTTAATAAGGACAGGTACAGCCCTGTGTTTAAATAGTGCTTTAGTATACAGATAGCCTGGTCATTGTGTAAGCGCACCATGACACACCATTTGAAGCCGAGCCACAGGATGGCAGATGCATAGCAGGCGGCCCTAATACTACTGGAAGATGCAGAGGCTGGCTAATGTGCCTCACCTATGACACCAAGCTTCTAGTTTTATAAGACAGATCATAAATCTGAATCAGTCTAGGGATATAAACTAGCCAAGCCTTTATTCTTAATAAAAATCTGTAAGTCCACCAAAGAGCAAAAAATCCTAATTAAGGTCTACAAGCAGAATAGTAAGAAGTTGCATAAAGTAAAAATATTTTTATAATCACCGTACCTTGGCAATTTAACCCATAGTTCAAAGTTCATAGAATGAAAGCAAACCAAGAGCAGATTGGTGGTTGCCAGAGGGGAGGGGGGTTGGAGGACTGGGTGAATGAGGTGAACTAATTAAAAAGTGCAAATTGGTAGTTACAAAATAGTCACAGGGATGTAAAGTACAAACATAGGGAATATAGTCAATAATATTGCAGAAACCATAGCTCAGTTGGTTAAGAATGTTGTCCTGATACACAAAGGTTTCAGGTTTGATCCGGGCACATGCAAGAATCAACCAGTGAATGCATAAACAAGTGGACAACAACTATCAATTGCCTATCTGTTTCTCCCTCTCTCTCTAAAATAAAGAAAAAGGAAAATAGTTAACCACCAGGTATTTTGTTGTTTTAATCTCCAAAGAACATAGGAGGGCTGGGTCTGTGAGTGGTATGAGACTTAGGCAGTGCTAGAAGGACCATTTGCTTATTTCCAAGGATACATATTTACAACTCCCTTCTGATAATGATGATGATAGAGAGCATTTACTGAGAGCTTACTTTGCACCAGGCACTGTGCAAAAGGCTTCATATATAAGTAACACAGTAACCCTCACAAAAGTCCTTTAAGTAAGGTGGTCTTATCCCTATTTTATAGACGAAGACACTAAGACCCAGAGATAGGTACCTCACGATGTCAGTGAAAAATAATGAAGGAACTTGTTCTGAATGGGCCAAATTCCTTTAAAGTGTGGTAAACATGATTACTTACTTAAGCCCTAAAGTATAAAATAACTATATGGGAGACAGGTCCGTCCTCACCAAAACTGTACTTTCAATGAGTTCTGAATGAGCTACCCTGGAAGAGCAGGGGAGCTCATCAAAGAGAAGGGTTATGTACATACTAAGAAGATATGCCCAGCTACAGCTACATCAGTTACCCATCTCAAATTGCCAGTGATGGTTTTATACTATCTTTAAGAAACTACTCTAGCACCTCAAGTACTAGAAGGCTACGAAGGGAGAAGTACGGCTTAAAACAAGCAGTTCCATTCCAAAAATTACCAAATTGAGAAACAGATGCAACAAAGCATTTTTGTTCAATACTGTTGTTCCTCAGTTCCCTTTCCAGGTAAAATATCACCCCCCACCCTACAATATCACTGCTCCCTCGGTATCGCAATCACATTATGTCCCACACCTCTATCCATCTCTGGTTTCCCCATCAAAGCAAAAATCCTACCCCAGACAGTCAAGTCAAGCTGTCCCATCAGCCAGGCACAATAAGACTACCTAGACCTCCACAAAAGAGGATTTTAGTAGCAAAAGCAATGTTACCTATAAGTCCTGGAAACAACCATGACATATACTCCTCAGTTCATAAAAGGACCACTGAAAGGGATGCATTTCCTGTCACCCTTACCCAAGAGTGATCAGATACAAGTCTGCCCTGAAGTTTACTACTATACTGGTGACAAATCCCTAAAGGAGAAAGCACAGTAATATCAGCAAAAAGAGACTGGTCACATTTCCAAACAGATATAATCCCAATAGTGAAAGGCCAGGTAGCTTTCACCAGAAACTTAAGAGAGTTTTTGTTTCCTTAGTTATAAAATTTGCAAAGTACCCTAAAAGTAAATATAAGGTAGAATTGTCTAAATCTGTCCAGTTTTCTGTAAACACTAGAACTTCATAAGTGCTGACAACAAATCCAGATAAAATGCAAAAAGGATGTCTAGAGCAACACCTAAAATTAACATTTAAAATAGGGAGTACGCCTTAAATGGTTACTTGCTTCAAGAGAATACCTACCAATATCCAATTCCTTACCCTAATTATTTTAGGTCCCAATAAATCTTCCAATTATTATGTCCGATTCATCTCCAAAAGATCAGCCAAGCTGCTCTCCTAAAATGGCTAGCTTGCTTAGAAAAGAGGTTGTTTATAAACTACTACTTACTTATCCATACTCTTCTTCTACAGATACACACCCAATAAATATCATTTCAGCCATCGCTCTGAAAGATATGGCTCCTTTTCAAGTTTAAAAACTGCTTCTCAATTGAAAACAACAACAAAAAAATTTTAATCCTGCTTTCTTTTTATTTCTAACAATGCAGCCAGTAGTTGGTTAGTCTGTCGTTTTTATAATATACAACTACAGAACGTTGCATGTAATGAGAGAACACTTTTAGGGTTGAAAATGCTTTCCAACTTAAGCAAGATATATTTATAGATTGTCAAGTAGAAGTAGCTTCAAAAGAGCAATAAAATTCTTCTGCCCCATTCCCATAGCCCACTAACATACACTCCTTCCTCTTTTTCTTTAAGTAGTTTGGTTTAGATAAAGCATAATCTCTTGCAGGAAAACAGCCTTTTATTGGCTGGTGTTTTGTAAACTGTACTGACTCTGAGGCCTCTGGCAAAACTGGACTTCCCAGCAAAATTCAATTTTTAAAACAAGTTCAGCCACAACCAGTGTGGCTAAGTGGGTTGAGCCCAGCACCGCACAGCTAAAAGTCACCAGTTCCCAGTCAGAGCACATGCCTGGGTTGCAGGTTCGGTCCCCAGTCAGGGCACATACCAAAGGTAGCCCATTGATGTTTCTCTCTCACATCAATGTTTCTCTCCCTTCCCCTCTTTCTAAAAAATAAATTAAAAAATTAAAAGAAGTAAAAATGTTCTTCCACCATCTCAGAACTCTGCTGGTCTTTGGAAGCCCAGTCATTCACTTAATTCAATTTCATTAAGTTTTTAACATCCTACTATGTATGGCTCAGCACTTAGTTGAATGCTATCTCAGTGCTTACCTGTCTAATATGTTTGTTATCAATCAATTCTACTTTAAATTCCCAGGTAAAAAAGATCACAATCAAGACACTGAATTAGAAACAAGTGGCTTATTTATTTTCAGTGTTCCAACATTACAATAACATTATGTATTTTTCAGTAACAGATATGCTTCCTTACTAAAAACTTACACTAATAAAAAATATCAGGGTATCACCCTGGCTGGTCTGGTTCAGTGGACTGAGCGCGGACTGTGAACCAAAGGGTCTCCAGTTCAATTCCCAGACAGGGCACATTCCTGGATTGTGGGCCAGGTCCCCAGTAGGGGGCACGCAAGAGGCAACCACACACTGATGTTTCTTTCCCTCTCTTTCTCCTTTCCTTCCCCTCTCTAAAAATAAATAAATAAAATCTTTTTTTTTTTTAAGTCAGGGTATGACGCATAAATGGGATTGAAATGACATAAATGGGATTTTCTTCAAAATAATCTGGTTGGAAAAGGAAAGCAGTAAGTGGGGATATAGAAGAAAGAAGACTGGCCATGAGTTTATTAAACCTTTCTTTCTACTTCTGTTTATGTTTGGAATTTTTGCTAAAAAGTTACACATATACTTCAAGGTACCCATTTTCTGGCAAAATGCCCACCTCCTGAGTATTTCCCAACAATTTCCCATTTCTCTGAAATGTAGATCCCCTTCTTTAGAAGTACTATTTCCAATGCTTGAAAAATGTCTTTTGCTGTGGTAGATTTAAGCTATTAACCCACAAAGGTTCCTACAAGATGGTTTGATGGGTAAGATGAGGCCACCAGTTTTCAACTAAGTCAGTTCTCCAGGATTTTTTAAAGTTCTATTGATAACATTATTCAAGCAAATGCCAGTACACAACACCAGGAGCAGTTTTCTCAAAATGAACTCTACATCCTTTGAATAAATCTAGCTTTTACTCTGTTTTATTAAAGAGCTAGGAGACTAGTAAAATGCAGAAAAAGTTGTATTTGTCCCTGGCTTGCAGTGGGTAGATACTCACTACCTTCTTGCCAACACAGCCTACACATTATTTCAGCAATGGGGAGAGTCCAGTGATATATACTAAGTGATGTTATGCCTCTACATAACATCAGTATAGTAAGAAAAATTAAATAAATCCATGAGTATTAACAATCCTACAATTTCACCTAAATCCAGTTCTGCCATTGCCACACAGCTACTGAAAAGTCAAACACAGCAAAATGCGACAGTGTCTACTGAAATATTGTAAACTATGGGAGTAAATTACTGCAACAAAGACATCAGTTCTCCTTTCATTTCTCAGGATATTAAGATGACATTAAATCTATATTCTTAAAGGTTAAACACTAGATACTAATGTAAACTGAAGAACTTACTGTTTCTTCTGAAGACTTTTTAAAAATTCTCTTATTAAGGACTATGACTTACTCAATCTCAAGGGAACTAAACTTTGCATCTCTTTAGGAAAGGATTAGGTACTAAAACATTAGAATTCAAAAATTTGGTATTACTACTATCCAAGGAGGCAAATTTTAACTCCAGACAGATAACTTTTGAGCAAGCAAAAACTTGCTTAATAAACATGGTCATTGCATTCAAAACAAAATTCACAGTAAATAGCCACTATGGAGAGAAGTTACCCCTGAGCTTAGGAAATCAAAAATGTGGCACAAAAGCACTAGGTCTAAACAGCCTAAGCACACTGTCCATTAGCCTGAAAAAGTAAGACTGTATCTTGAAGAGTGAAGTAACTTTTATTGAATGCCAATTTTGCTTAATACCTCCTGTACTATCTCATTTAAAATGTAAAATAACACGCCTCTCCAGCTCCTATAATAACGATTTACAGATTGGGAAACTAAAACAGCAAGATTAAAAAACTTGTTTACGACCACAAATACAGAAAATGTCAAGGCAACATTAACAACCCAGGTCTGACTCCAGAGTCCAGGAATCAAACTACTCCATGGATCTCATATCATGAGAATCTTGAAGAAACTCAACAGAATTAAACCAACATTTAAACTCGGCAATAAAACAGACAAGTTCAGCTTTTTTCTCCAAGACAAACTTCAAAGTTTATTTAACAGAAATAAGTTGTGTATAAAAGAAAAGAAATTCTGCATTGAAAGAGTGACTGGACAAGATGACTTTTATGGTCCCTTACAACTCGTAAATCTCCAAAATTAATTCCAAGTGGTCAGAATTATATTTATCAGAGTTGACATCATTTAGATGCAATAATCTCAGGCAGTCTACTTCATGACATCAGTCCAGGCTACTCCATTCAAACCTCATTTTCTGTTACTTTCGTCCAGATTTCCCTGATCTTTTCTTCTCATTTGATAACTTATTTCCAATTTTCATTTACAGATGTCTTAACTGTTGCATCCAGGTATACACAGAAAAACTGAAAGGGCAAATCCGAACTAAAGGCTCAAAAACAGAAAATCCTCTAAGTAACTTATATCTTGAAATGAAGGAGTTAACACAATCCATTCCTATGTCTATACAACATGTAAACGAAGCATTTAAGTATCTTCACAGCAATATTACTCATTTATTAATCCCAATGTGTGCAAAGCTCCCATCATTTCTGAACCTCAGGTTGTTCGATAAATTGAACATTCGCCTCATCAGACTCAGGGGGAAAGGGTAAAATCCAAACGAAAGCAGTATACATTTTCAACCCAAGCAGAAGGACTCGTAGAGTTGAGTAAATGCTAAAGTATAGAAGTTAGGAGTAAAATATTCACTAAATGAATCAAAACCACCAAATGTCATTTTCCAATTCACATAAAACTTTATCTACACAAATATTGAAAAGTTTCGAGAACTTTGTTAATAAGAGTCTTAACATGCTGAGCTTCAGACTTTTGAAGCTACTAAAAATAAAAACAAAAACGAACGATGAAGGTAAATCTGGTTCACATCTACAAGGCACAGGAAAAAATAAACACTGGTTCCTTCTCTACTCCAACTACCAAATCTTCCATATCTTGTGTTAAGATTAATGTCACTGTCAACTCTACATTTTTCAGGTCACTGTATGGATTACTCAGGTTTCTGACCAATAATTGCTAGCTGTCAGTACTCAGTTCATCCTTTTACCATTGGGTGTAGGAAGAAAGGCTAAAAGTCATTTCACATTACTATTTCTATTTCTCTTGTGTGGGAAAAAATAGTTAAAATTAAGCCACAACATTCCACCTATCTAATTGTACAAACTCTACACCTGGGCCTTTGGGTACATAAATGAATGATGGGCTCTGGGGAGACTTGAGCTCAGAAGGCAGGTGCGCTGCAAGATTTTCCATATGGGACAAGCCGTGGGGCTCAATCCCCAACTTGCCAGTCTCATCTCGAAGACAGGCTCCTGACTACGAAGTTTGCACGTGGGCCAGCCCCGCCGGGGCTGTCACCTCCAGTCGCCAGTTAGCGAACAGGATCCAGGCCGGGGCGCGGACTGACAAAGAAGGGCTGGGGCGGCCGCCGCCCTCGCCAAGGAAGGCCGAAAGGCCGTGCTGCCCGTCTCCGGCCCGTGGGATCGGAGAGCGGACGGGAAGAGGGTACGGCCAGGCCCTAAGCTCGCGCCTCAGCCCAGGGCTCGCAGGCCCGGGCGGCACGCCTGGGCCCAGAGTCCACCCGCCCGCCCGTCGGTGAGCAACCCCGCCCGCGACGGCGCCAGCTAGCACCCACCTTGACGTCTTCGTCCTCGTCCTCGCCTTCCCAGCGGTCCCCGCCCGCGGTGCCGACACCCCCCATCTTCCGCACCGGGTCTTCCACGGAGAACGTGTCCGCGTCTACGGAAGAGAGCGAGCCACGTTAGTGCCTGCCTCGGCGAGGGGCCAGCGCCAGCCCGGGCCCTGCCCCGGAACTTCTCCTCACCCCAGGAGTCGGAGTCC
>PVKM010042421.1:0-12821 GCA_004027735.1 Carollia perspicillata | reverse complement strand
TTTGCATTTCTGTGGTATCAGTTGTAATCTCTTTTCTTTCATTTCTGATTGTGTTTATTTGGGTCCTCTCTCTTTTTTTCTTGATGAGCCTGCTTAAAGGCTTGTCAATTTTGTTTATCTTTTCTAAAAACCAGCTCCTGGATTCATTGACCCTTAGAATTGTGCTTTTATTCTCTATGTCATTTAATTCTGCTCTGATCTTGGTTATTTCCTTTCTTCTACTAGCTCTGGGCTGTCTCTGTTGTTGTTCCTCTAGTTCTTGTAGGCGTAGTGTTAGGTTGTTTGTTTTTAATGTTTCTATCTTTTTTAGGTAGGCCTGTATTGCTATGAACTTCCCTCTCAGGACTGCCTTTGCTGTGTCCCATAAATTTTGGGTTGTCGTAAGTTCATTTTCATTTGTTTCCAGAAACTTTTTGATTTCTTCCTTGATTTCATTCTTGACCCATTCATTGTTTAATAGCATGCTATTCAGTCTCCATGATTTTGAGAGTTTTGGGTTTTTTTCCTTGGGGTTGGTTTCTAATTTCAGACCCTTGTGGTCAGAGAAAATGCTTGGTATGGTTTCAATTTTCTTGTATTTGTTGAGGCTTGTTTTGTGTTCTATCATGTGGTCTATCTTTGAAAATGTCCCATGTGTGTTTGAATAGAATGTGTATTTAGCTTCTTTTGGATGCAGGGCTCTATATATATCAGTTAAGTCCATTTCATCTAGGGCATTGTTCAATGCCACAATATCTTTGTTGATATTTTGTTTGGATGATCTGTCCATTTTTGAGAGTGGAGTAATAACCAATTAATTTTTAAACAGTAAAAACATTCAATGAACCATTCTTAAATCTTATACTAAAATGGCTCTAGGCACGGTTTGGAAGAGGCAAGTGATGTATTGGGAAATGGATGCACATAGTTAAATGACAGGTTATTATCAAGTCAATATATTTTGTTTTGAATGGTGAGATAAAGAAACTTAGTATATTATCAAAGATAATTAATTAACTTAATAAATAATTAAAAGTGAATCACCCGCAAATCAATGATGAGGGGGTTATTAAGCACTAAGGGGCTGTGATTAGTCTAAATTTGTGAATTGGAGGAATAAAACAGTACCAGCCATACCAAACTAAACACATTATTACTGTATGATTTAGCAATCATGTTCCTTGGTATTTATTAAAATTAGTTGAAAAGTTCTATCTACAAAGCAAACCTGCACACAAATACTTGTAACAGTTTCATTCATAACAGATAAAAGTTGGAAACAGCCAAGCTGTTCTTCAACAGATAAACAGATAAACAAGTTCTGGTACATCCACACAAGAGAATGTTATTCAGTAATGAAAAAATAGCTATCAGGCTATGAAAATGCATGTAACAATCTTTAAATGCATATTGCTGAGTATAAGAAGTCAATCATTGGAAAAGGTTAGACAAAACTATAGAAATAGTAAAGTGATCAGTGGTTGCCAGGGGTTTGGGGGAGTCAAGAAGGAAGGATGAATAGGTGGAACATGGGATATTTTGGGCATTGAAACTATTCTCTATGGTGGAAAGATGCCATTATACATTTGTGAGAACCCCTAGACTGTACAACACAAAGAGGTAACCCAAAGGTAAACTAGGTGCTTTGGTTGATAGTAATGCATCGTCCTCTCTCTCTCCCCCCCCCTTCCCCGGCTAAAAATAAATAAATAATTAAAAAACATAAAAATGAACTAAGGAGATCCCAAATTATCCTGAGAGAAAGAAACTTCCTAACCCTTCCTGCCCCATTTGAATTACATCTGAATTCAGGTTATATAGTGCTTTGTCAAAGTTTTATTACACACATATGACCTTTAACTGAATATGCTATTTATAATCTTTGAAAATACAGTTTTCTTTCCTCATCACCATCAACCAAAGGAAAAAATATGGTAGAAGTTCTAAACTGCTGGTGTTAAGTAAAATTCCTTTAGGGAAATGAAAAGACTGATGATAACTGTTTATAATCCTTACATCAAAGGGGTATATTAAAAATATCTAGTCGTTATCAAGTTTGTATTGAGAGACACACCTTAGGTTTAAGGTTATATGGTGATTATGTCTGACAAATCTTAAATTAAGCATGTTCCAATAGAAGCACCTGAAAAGTCCTTGCACTGGCCGCAGATAGCTCCAAGGAAAGTGTTAAAATTAGAAGAGGTGCCCAGCTTCATACCCAGCTTCATGATGGCAACTGGTGACAGAACCCACACACTGCCAGTTGTACCAAATACAAAATCCATTCATGTTTAACATTAACCAGTGAGACCATATCAGCAACAAATTTATCCTTAGAAACTGATATATGATCTCTTGCTTACCACACAACCCTGAAGACTTGTACTGGGAGCCAAGAAAACTATAAAGCAGACAGATGCAAAGATAAGCAATGCTACACTGTAGGAGATTAAAGCAAATTGCATCGTGGTAGACAGTGACATTTTGGGTTGGCCAAAAAGTTCCTTGTTTTTCCCCCCACAAGATGGCTCTAGTAGCATTTAGCTGACTTTAACTTCATTTAAGGCGATTTCATTAGATTGTATTGTGACAGCTGCCATATCAGTGTGCATTAAAAAAAAAACTTATGAAAACGGGTGAATTTTTGTGTAGCCACTTAAATACTAAAGGTGGAAGAAACTATGAAACATTTTCCACATATTATGCTTTATTATTTCAGGAAAGGTGAAACTGCAACTAAAATGCAAATAAAGATTTGTGCCATGTACAGAGAAGGTGCTGTGACTAATCGAATGTGTCGAAAGTGGTTTGTGAAGTTCTATGCTGGAGATTTCTCACTAGGTGATGCTCCATGGTCAGACAGACCACTTGAAGTTGATAGTGATCAAATCAAGACATTAATTGAGAACACTCAATGTTATAACACATGGGAGTTAGCCAACATACTCAAAAGAACCAAATCAATAAAGATATTGGTGAAAATGAAAAATGTGTCTTTTATTTTACAGAAAAACCTCATATGGACTTTTGGCTACCCCAATATGTAGCAACTAACAACTGAGTGGCTCCTTTTGAACAATTTTCTTTGGGAACAGTTGGAAACAACTTGTCAAAGGTATAGATAGCACCCCATTCTATAAACAGTGACTGTAGTCTCGAATTATTAAGCGAGGGGGAAGGATGCCCATATCTTGATCTTTAAGAACAAGCCTGCATAGAGAGTGAATAAAAGCCATGAAGATGACCAATTCTTTACACAATGAAGGTAAATATTCTATTTCTTCTAATTTTTCATAAGGACATGCTAATGACATTAACATTACCACTGCAAAATAAAAGGTCAAGAATGAGTTAATTTAATACTTCAAAATACATTTTCCTTTCTGCCAAATTATATAAATTCACAGGCTAAGTGAAATGTTCTCCAAGACAAATGAGAACGACTTAACCTTAAGAAAAGCTGAGCATCGATTTTTCACGAATTAGCCACTGATGGGTTTACATTTCATAAAAAGAAAGATTAAATGTCAATTTCACACTTGGGGAACTGCCCCACCTACTGATCCAAATGAAAACAAGAAATTCATCACCAACATGTTGACACCTTGTGATTTGTTTCAAGAGATACCTTTTTAGCAGTATTCTAGTTTGAGGATAACATATTCCTATTACACCAAGTTAATAGTAGGACCTGATATAATTGTTTTACTTCTAACACAAAGGCTAAGTAGCTTTTTAAGACACGGATAGCAACAGAAATTTTTAAATATAATTTGCTCAGATTAAAATAGAGAATACAGTAATTGATCAATACATAGTTTCAGTGTATACATCTGAAGTTGGACCACTACAGCTACAGTTATGAATTTTCTCTTACATAGAGCATGTAATCTGTTAGATGAAGAGGTTTTCTTACAAAAGGGATTTTGACTCAGTATTTGCCTTAACTCAGAAAGATGTTACAAAGCCACAACATAAAAAATGTCATGTTAACATGTACATGACACATATTTACAAGTGACTCATGAAAGATGAATTTTAAAAAATTAAATAGAAGGGAAAAAAGTAACTTTGACATAAGGTCACCATATCAGGTAGTATTTGTTTCTCTGTGAAGCTGGGAAGGATTGCCAGAAACCGGGTCACTTAAAAAACAAAGAATGAATGCAGATGGGAATGACCCTGTGGAAATTATTGAATTCAGTTACTTTTTATTGTGCATTAGTCAAAATCAAAATGAGGCATTCCCTAAAATAAAACACTAGAGGATTTGTGTAAGGCAGAGCATTTACACAATTAAAAAATGACACATCAAACTGCTGTTTTAGAAATAATGTTCATTAAGACTGCCCATTGGTTTACATTAAAAAATTGGTATTAGAAATAGTTTAAGTTGAATATGGTAATTTTGATGCCTGAAAGACACTATATGTAGCCTAATTTCTGTGTAAGTTTCATGTTATTTACATAATCTTTAGATCAAGTGCTACTTATTCCCATCCTTCCTGAAATGTTGTTTAATGTGCTCAGTACCCAATCTTTAAAGAGACTGAATTAAACATCTTATTTTAAAAATAAAATCAACAACTTTGAGAATAAATTTCTCCAATATAAAAAAACAAAATAGTCTAAATGTGGGATATGTTTTTAACTCATGTCCATACCTCAAGTATAGTTAATAATAAATAGAAATAACAATAAGAAACTAATGGCACCCAACACTCATAATACTGACAATGGACCAGGCCACTATTTGAAACATTTCAATCCTTTTTAAACTCATGAAAATCAGATGAGGAACTATTACTGCCCCTTCTATTTTACAGATGAGAAAACTGACATATAAGAAGATACGTAACCCGCTGAGGGTCACCTAGCTAGTAACTGGGAGTGCCAGGTTCAAACCAAAATCTCTGACTCCCAAGTTCATTCCTTTTAAGCTACAATGAAGTTGCACAATCTCCTGCCTAGCCCTCCCCACCCACCCCTGGTGAAAAAGCTGATGGGGTCTTGCAAGCAGGTTTTTTAAAAAAGATTTATTGTATTTTTACCACTACTATTTAGTTCCCTTACATTCCCCTCCCTCCCATCGCCACAGTATTGTCCATGTCCATGAGTCCATTTGCCTTTTTGCTCAATTCCTCTATCCGCTAACCCCTGCTCCCAGAGCTGCCATCCTGCTCTCTATCTATGAGTCTGTCTCTATTGTGCTTGTTAGTTCAGTGTTCATTGGATTCCACATATGAGTGACATCATAAGGTATTTGTCTTTGTCTGACTGGCTTATTTCACTTAGCATGAGCAAGTAGTTTTTAACTGACAAGTATCTACAACTAGTTTTCAGAGGAGTAAAGCAGTGGAATTGATCTGGTTCAAGTTGTTGAAAAGATGGATGCTCAGGGTTTCTGACAGGATTAGGAAAAATAAGAGATAAAAATATGATTTCTCATGAGGGAGAGTAGGAAATTACAAGGGGAAGTGGAGGCAAAAAATACACAACAAAAGTAATAAATCTGAAAACCTGAAACAAAAAATTTTATTTAAAAATAAAATTAAGAAAAAAGCAAAGAAACACATCACACTCCATCTTTAATCCCCAACAAACCAATTCTCAGATATACCACTTCACTGAAACTGCTAGTTTTACTCGTAAATTCCCCAAAATTCTTTTCCATTGTCTTCCTGACCTATTATAAGACGTCAACCACTGATCGTCATTTCTCATTTTCTAGCTCTTTTGCTCCTTTTGCCATTAACCATAACTACTTCCCATGACTCCACACTATGCTTCTGGTTCCCCTCCTCAGTGACACTCTTAGAAAGCTTGCCTTTCCACATCTATTTTTTAGTTGCCTAAAATTTATTCCTAATTATACATCCTAACATGTCATAAAAGTAAACACACACAAAAATAATAGAAATAGTACACTGCATTTCAAAAAGGCTCCTTCCTATTTCTCCATCATCAAGGCCATTTTCTACCTCCTTAAATTAACTACCTCCATCCATAGTTAATGCTCACTGATCCTTCAAGATGTGCCTCCTCCTTTCTATTTCCACTGATACTAACGCAGCCTCTAAGCTGTTATCACCTGTCCCTTGATTGCTAAAACAGTCCCATAACTCATGTCCCTGCCCAAAGTTTCTCTCTCCAGCTGCCAGATCAGCTTGTCCCAAACATCACCCTTCAAGATCCACCAAGGCTCCCAAATGCCAGTTGGATACAACCTTAACCTCCAGAATTCATTTCTGAAGATTGATCTGAACAATTCTCCAAACTTCACTCCCACTTGCAAACCCTTTAAGTACATTCCTCATTATTCCTCAATGAGCATTTCCTAATCCACTCAAAGTGACTAAATTGTACACTCCCATCCAATGTAATTTTTGTAGACTCTTTACCTCTGTGCCTTCAACAATAAATACCTTACAATATAGAGACCTTGAGGATTTTGAATAGTTAACCATACATGTTCCTTTATCAGGAAACGAGATTGTAAAAAAATTCACATTTATTGAATGTCTAGCCAAGTAAAGGAACTGTGCTAGGTTAGTTTTCACAATAGTGAAAAGCAGGTATTAAACAATAGTATACCTCAGAACAAAAAGTGACATTAAACCATTTGTCCAAGTTCACACAGCAGATTCATTTTGTTCTTGCATTTTTGAGAGACAGGGGAAGGGAAGGAGAAGGAGAGGGAGAGAAACTTCAGTATGTGGTTGTCTTTCATGCTCCCTCTACTGGGTACCCAGCCCAAAACCCAGGCATGTGTCCTGACCTGGGATCAAACTCACAACCTTTTCATGCATGGGGAAACACTTCAACCAACTGAGCCACCCAACCAGGGCCACACAACAGATTCTAAGTCCAAAATTTATACCAACTCTCTCTCCTACGTCTTTTCCTTGGCATAGTCCATCTCTTCCAACCTAGTTGGAAGCCACAGGTAATGTCGCTGCCTCTCTGAAAATAATGACGTGTCCTCCTGGCTGTAGCTGCAGTTTGCCTGTTGATTTTGGAAGCCTCAGACATCCAGGCTAATTTAGTAACTTAGAAACCAAGGTGCTGCAGGCTTCAATTTCTTTAATGCCAGCTCTTGGGCCCTGACTACTGAGGTATGGTAGTCACAGTGACATGTGCACAAAGTGACAGCTGACAGCAGGAAGAAGACAAAATGCCTATAAAAAGCAGACATGAAAACTATTAAATGACAGCCAACTGGGAGCATGAGTCTCTCCTGTTATTCAATCTGTGCATTCTTCTCCAAAAGAAAACTGACAAGCAAGAACAGAGCGGCTGTCCACCCCCTTTCTCCCTATTTTATGCTGAATGAACACATGAAGAGAAAGGGGGGTATTTTGTTCTAGTCCCTTCTGTTTTCTCTGTTTTAGTCCACAACTGCCTCCTTTTGCTTATAAAGATGTCCATGTAACACACCAAGGCAATGCTTAGCCATCCGCAACTCTCAACAGATTTCACAGGTTTTCCTCAAGAGGCTTCTTAATGCACCATACTCTTATTTCAAACTATGTTTCTGCAGTGAACTCTTACTCATCCTTCAAGGCCTAACTAATGCTACCTATTCTGGGATGGTTCCTTCTAAAGACCCAGGAAACGTGTATAAGGAATGTGCAGACACTCCAAGAAGCTGGTGGTATTTACAGCTTAGGCAACTAAGACTCCAGGTTTCCAAGGCCACTATAAGTTTTGTCTCACTTCAAATGCCATGTTCTTTCCAACTGTAGTGTAAGTTTCTGACAATTAACTTTTTTGTTATTAATGTAAGTATATGACATTCAACTTTTGATTGCCCAGGCATTCACATCAAAGACATCCATCTCCAATAAACACATAGCCCTCAGCAGGAACAGATAAAGAGGCAGCCACCCCACCCAGGAAGTTCTCCTTTTTATAGAGGTCTGGTTGACTTAGATTATTGTTTGATCTCTTGATTTTCCATTCCTGAACTTTAATTCCTGCTCTTATGGTTTTAAATTCACCAATAAAGAAGGAACTCCTTAAACCCTAGGTACCCCGATACAGGCAGAATTCCAGGTTCTGCTTTCTTTGTCTCTCTCTGTTGTGACTTTGTGTGGGCCTCAGGAGTGCACCCTCTAGGACCTGTGGGTAATAAGCCTTGATTTTTTTCAAAACTCCCTTATGGCTGCTACTGAGGTGCATCTTTCAGTCATAACAAGAACCACAAGTGCTTCTCCAGCCACAACATTGGCTCCTGAAGGGGATACATGGCTTCTGGGGCTTACTTCAGGGCCCAAATGAGTGCCCCCATGCATTTCTGTTCACTACTATCAATGTGCATAGGCTGAAAGCAATACAGAACACCAACAACAGGATGTTTTTGCTATTATTTGAAGATATTCAACAGTCACTCAGGGCTTTGTATAAGTCATTTGGTTTATTTTATTTACTCTCCATAACACCTCTGTAAAAGAGTTATTACTAAACTCAATGTATAGAATCTTCAGCATGAAAGAACCTAGGTAATTTGTTGCAAGTAACACAGGTAACAAGAAACAAAAGTAGGGTTTGAACCTATATCTTTTGCACTAAATCTAGTGGTTTCCTCACAATTATAAATATGCCCCCAGTATCTTAAAAGTATCTCCAGGAGATTGAACGTATACTGTTTTATTCTATAATTATTTATCAGTTGCCTTGTACAAGTCTTGCAATGTGAAATCCATAAAGAAAGAGGCTGTGTTAAATTTCACATTTATATTTTTCATTTACACTGTAATATATGAGATAGCTCATTATGTGGACTATATATGTGGACAAAGGATGTAGAGTCAGACTGACTGGGCTCAAATCCCAGCTCTGCCATTTCTATGAGAGCGTAGAGGAGTTTTTAAGCACTTGGAATCTCATTTTTTTCTTAATTTAGATTTCCATAGTAGTACCTACCTCAGAGGGTTCTGAGGATTAAATGTGAATGCATGTTATGTGCTCAGCACAGTGGCTAGCATGAAATAATCTTTTGCTGAATGTTAGAGTCTACTGTTGTTATCATTGAAGCCATTCACCACAGGAAGTACTCTTTTCAGCACTATGGCTGTCTATGCTATTAAGTTTTCCCAGAAGAGGCTCAGTTAGGAATATATCCCCCATGCATCTGTTGCATCTAAACCCACATTATCACTGCACAAAATGGCTGGTTTTAATGTCTCTCTCCCATGCTGCAATAAACATTCCTAATACTGTCACCTAACTGTGCTTTTCCATGCATGCATTGATCCCTTTGCCTGAAATATACTTTACTATTTTATCTACCTCAATAATCCCTATTCATTCTTCAGAAAAAAATTACTGCTCCCAATGGAAGGCCTTCTCAAGTATCTCAGGTAGTTACTATTCCCACAGCAGTTTTTTCCACCTTGGCTATAGTACTTACTGCCACACTATAGTTTTATTTATTCATTTACACGCTTGTCTCTCTAACTAGACTGTGAACTTGTCCATGTCAGAAATCTTTTTATTCACTGTTTTAGACCTAGCCCAAGCAGAACATAATATAGCAGATGCTCAAGAACTGTTTGGATTAATGACTGATGAACAAATGAAGCAAGCAGGAACTAAACAATACACGGTGTATTCATTCAATGGAATTTCAAGTATTATGAACTAACTAGGCTTCGAGTCACCATATATGCATTATTGTAACTACTACATCATAGAGATGGGTGTTTTGAAAAGAATGGCATCTTCACACATTATTTCCATTTGAAAAAAATTACAAGAAAGTATACATGTAGGTAGAGCCTTGTAGTAGGGCAAATAAAATCTTGCTTCTTGAATTGTTTAGAAAGCAAAACCATTTGACAATTTAAGCATAATCATAAATAATACCCCATGCAGGTAGATTTTAAAAATAAATACAGATTTAGATTTTTCCCTCTTTCAGTACAAATTACAGTTTTCCTCTTGGTACAAATTTGTATAGGGAAGAGAGAGAACATAAGAAGAAGGCAGAAAAGGGGAAACAAAGGGGAAAGAAAATGCAGAAACAAAGATAAAGACAAGAAAGGAATATGGTTTGCATTCGAAAACTTGAATGGGAAAGATCTACAGGTCACCTTAAATTTGGACTACAAAGCTGCCTGGCTTTGATCTAAGATTGGACAGCCTGACAATTTTCACAAGCAATACATTTATTTTATAACAATGAAAATAATATCCCATAATATCATCCTTCAAGAAAATCACTGTTATGTCTCTCTTCCATTATTTGGTGATATTGGAGCAAATATAATGAAATGAGAATTGGAAAATATTAAGAAAACTTAGAGCATATTTTATTTATGTCCCCTCTCATAAATAATTATACACTGAAAAGTGATCAGTCTTGATAGAGCAAATTAAAACGATAAGGAAAAAGGAAAGATATTTAGATCTTGAATTAACAATTCACAATTAAAATCTTCTATGGAATCAATCTAGTCATGCTTTAGGTAAGTATCAGTTGTATCTTTTGTCTTTATTCATGAAGAATTGCAAAAAATATAAATGAAACTACAGCTTTGTTTTCTGGTATTTTGATTGTCATTAATATAGTCTGCACAGGGGTGGGCCACATGATCCTCATGCAAAGGTACATATATTCAATACAAGTCATCACTTCTTTTCATTGGAAAGTAAAGATAACGGATAAAACTTTTAATAATGTATGCAAGCTTAGTTCTACAAAAACATGTAATGCTTAAATACACAGAGTTAAGCCAATGTGAAAATGAGCAGTTAAGACTATAGATACATGGATTAGATTTGACCTACTGAGTGACAACAGACTCTCAGCCAGTGAGACTCATACACATTCATGGATTAACAACTTGATTTATCAAGACAGTATTTGTTCATCAGCCTTTCCTTTTACAGAAGAGCTAATTATTTCTCTGAAGCATTTCTCTTGCTGATCTTGTTCATTCTCATCTCAAGAAAAAAATAACTTGCATAAAATACTGAACCAAATTGGGAAAATCAACATTCTTCCAAATGCAGAACTACTAAAGCACAGAGCCAAATAGGACTACCTTTGCCAAGAAAGGTGGAAAAAAATCAAGGCTACAAGTACAATCTTCATTGTCTAACATTTCTAGGAATTGTTCTGATTTTCAGGGTTAAAAAAATAAGGAATAGGCAAAGGTACAGAGTTCAACAATGATATACTCCATACGAATAACAAATACATTTGGCTTGGGATTTTTAAACAGATCACAAATCTCCCAACTCCTGCATTTACCTATTATGTAAGCTAATTTAAAATAAATCCTCACATTCTGAACATTTCTTTACTGAGGAAATCAGTCAGGAAATAGCTTGAACTAAACACCCAATGATGTCGTCAAGGAAACAAAACAAATTCATTACCATTTCCTACCCTCAGAAAGCTAGAAACTGGTTGAGGACACCGAAGAGAACATTTCGAAGTAACTCGAGAGCATTTAGAAAGCAAAATGCACACCTTAATAGAATGCATATTAAGTAAATGAAAGGCTCCACTCCAGCATGTTAGTTCTCTGCAGTATTCTCAAAGCTGGTATCAGGAATAATTAGAAGAGGTAAACAAGATTATGAAGGAGGTAAGTGCTGTGATTAGTTGAACCAGAGGCATCAGGTATTTAATTTGGGGAACTAGTCATAATTTGGGGAAGTAGTATGTGACAGGCACATAAACAGACCACATAACTCATATGCAGAAGTGAGGACAACCAGACTGGACTGGCTAAAATAATGCATTTGACACTGTGTTTGAAAACAAGGGCATTAGATAGTGAACTTATAGGTATTAATGGCAAATAACAATAAAAACACATGGGGAATTATTAATTTTTATCATAATAGACAGTAATATAGATATTAGTTAAAACAAATATTATAATTTACAAAATGCATAAAACAGACATATATTTTAAATGTTTTATGAAAATGTATGTTTACAGAGACATGAATCTCTAAGTTAAGAGCTAAGAAAAAAGAACCAATAATATTCAGCTAAAAGCTGCAGAACTGAAGGAATCTTGAAACTTTTAGTAATTACTGTTTACTGAAAATGAAAGAATATTCCATTCCACATTTGCCAGATCTTTACTTTAAAAGTAAACAATTAGGAAATATTCCACATTCTAACTGTATGTGGAAAGTGGACAATTTTAAGACATTACATTCTTCCCTGGCTGCTCTGAATCAATGGAATTAGTGCCAGCCCACGAACCAAAGGGTTGCTGGTTCAATACCCAGGCAGGGCACATGTAGGGGACACATGATAGACAACCACACATTGATATTTCTCTCCCTCTCTTCCACTCTCCCTTGCCTTCTCTCTAAAACTAAATAAATTCTTTAAAAAATATTACATTCCTGTCATTGATTTCTTTTGTAGCCTATGTCTCCTACTTATAACGCCCAGACCATCCCTTAGTCATTTTCTTCTTTGTCATTAATCTTATCTCCCTCCATTATTGAGTGTAACTTTTATCACATGTTAGGGTATATATACAATATCTGTCCAGAAAAACTCCAGCCTTTATTAACATAATGAGAACAATTTGTGCAACATCAATGTAACCTGGCAGTCAAGGGGAGTGGACTGGAATGTGCATGTGTGAATAATAATGAGTTCACTGCACTAGTCAGTGGAGGTGATAGACTCCACTGAGGGAGCATGTGTACTGTGTGGCTATCGCATTCAAAACGACTGAGTAGAGCAGTGATTCTGCATCACATTTTATGTTCAGCTTGAACATTCCTCCACAGAAACTATATGCATGACTCAGAAGGCCACAGCTATGGGCAGCCGGTGATTGGCAACTTCATCACAACAGGGC
>PVKM010042420.1:0-12818 GCA_004027735.1 Carollia perspicillata | reverse complement strand
AGAAAATATTATGTGTGCAAGCGAAATGAGAGGGTCTAGTATTAATAAGTGCCTTTTGTAATGGAGATATGTGTAGTGGCATCTGGAAGCTTTATCCAACCCTAATTTCATTCTTCTTCAATACTTCTTCAAATCTGGGCAATTAGTCCTTTTTAACACATTCTTGACATTTAAATTGGCATACACATTTGGAGAATGATTTGACGTTACCCTTTTGACACAGCAATTCTCTCCCTACAAAGTTAGCCAGTAGATAGGAAGCATACAAAGGTGATGTGTACACAAAGATTTCCACTGCAGCATTGTCCGAGGCAGCAAAGGAACGAGAACATCGAACTGCTGTTTGTTAAACAGAACGGTGCAGCTGTGCGTGCTGGTACAGAACAGTGTCCATGAAGTACTATGTCAACTATGATCGGAGAGTATTATAACTGCTGCCATTTCTATTTTTTAAGGGATATATCACATATGTATTTGGGGATAGATATGGTTTAATATGCACAGGAAACCTCTGGAAGTTTACACAAGAAACTGTTAATAATGCTGATCTGTAGGTAGGGCTAGGAGTTGGCAGACTTTCTCACTTTGAATTTTCTTTACTATACGCATTTATTATTTTTAAAGTACAAAAGTTAGTGTTTAAAAATAATCCTTCCTCAAATTTAACCAGGTCAAATTTATATAATTAAATCAAGCTTCAAATAAAATTCCTAGTTACCTCAAGCCTGCCAAAACAACATACGCCACTCTCCAATGATACAGAAAGGTAACAGCAGGCCAGGGGCCAAGCCAAGCCCTTCTAGCCCACTAACGTGAGCCAGCTAATTAAGGAGAAGAGGCATGCTACATTTCTTAGGCTAGTGACCCAGGCTCTGCAGTAGCGAGAGGTCCAATATGCCTGGCTTGCACATGTGACCAAACCACGAGGTACTTTTAAAAGTTTTATGCTTACCTCATTTGGCCCCCTTGCAAAAATTCTGACAATAGAAGCAGGGAGCTTTTAGAATCAGAAAGCTCAAAATGTGTGGGTCACCTTGGAAAAGAAATCATTTATTCAGACCATGAGTGCTTAGAATAAAGCCATACCATATTAATAGAGAACTTAGTAAGTTATGACAATAAGAACACAGTAATTGCTTTAAACAACTTCAGAAAAGTTTGCTTTTGAAAAATATGCAGATGCTGTAAACTTAAAGACTTTTCCAAGAGTGACTGTGTATGATGTTATAATTTTAATTTAAAAAATTTAGTCCCAAAATACAACAGAAGCTCTAATTTAACATTATGAAGCTTTAAAGAGTAATTCAATTTTAACATGAAGATAATCAATATTTAATAAGAAAGCCACAAACTTCATGAGTTGTTCTTTAAAAGCATGACATTAGCTCTCCTGAGCGTGGACAGCCCACAGCACCCACAGCGGGAATCACGGCATTGACCTCGTCCTGAGGAGCACATGAACCCTTCACGGGGAAGGCAGACATTAAAACAGCGCATTTATTTCAGTGTGTGAAAGAGTATAACGCTTATTTATTTGTAAAAATAATAATGATGCTCTCTTAAATGTTTACTTATTTAAGACTTATTAACAATTTTACTTGAGAAATATGAGAATTAAGAATTAAATGGAAAGATAAAGGTAATTAAAATATCAATACTAAAACTTACACAGCAGTTAATACTAAAACACAGAGAAAAATGTACACATCTTTCCTAGTAATCAGAATAATGGAATTATAGCGAACTACTAAGACAGGTAGCACCAAATGTTATTAATGTGGTGAAAACAGTGCTTTCACCTTGCCTGTGTGACTGAAAATGAACACATCCTTTTGTGAAGCAACGGAAATACTGAGGCACTATAAGAATCAATTCTTTTGATATGTTAATGCCACTAAAGACTAATCCTTAGAAAATTTTAACAAGAGGCAAAAAGCCTCACACAAAGGGCGTTGTGTAGAACAGAGAAAACACTGACAAAAGGAAGCAGGAACAATGACAACTTCTAGTCATTCTTCCAAGTTTTTCTCCAGAAAAAGCTGTGATTATCTATCTAAAAGTTCCCCAATCAAGTCACTCCTGCTTCCAACCTCCTCTCCCTGTGGGATAATATTCCAATTCCTGGCATGGAGACCTCAGAGCACCGCCCGGTCTTGCCTTCCCAGGCCTCACCGTCCCAACTGCAGTGCATGGTCCGAGAACAAAGGACATCCTGTCCCCTCAAAGCGCGCCCCGCTGGTGTGACTCCCTGTTTCAGTTCCTTGGTTCTTTGCAGGCAAGCCTCTCGTCCCTTCAAGACTCGGATCAAGTTTCACCTCCTCTAAGGAGCTTTCTTGACTCTGCAGGCATCCCCTCGGTCATGCTCCAAAGTACTTTGTATACAATCTCTAAAATACTATTTTTCACATTATACTAATATTTATGTTTGTCTCTCCTAGCAGGGTTTAAGGGCAGGACTATGTCAGTAAGCTCCAGAGCCTGACTTATTAATTAAAATGTTGAATACATAACTACTTTTTATATGCTTTCTAAATCTAACTCGACCATTTTCCAAGAGGCATCACATATTTTTATTTACCCTGAAGGTGGGAAAGGCTAGCATTACCTCTGTTTTTCCAAGTGGCAAACTGAAGCCCAGGGAGTCAATAAACTGCTCAGGGAAGAGAATTAATAGACGGCAGAGGTAGAAGTGAATTCCTGCTTCTAACTCCTTGCAAGTGCTTTTCTAAAACACCACTTGGTGGTTTTATCTTAGCTTTCGCATTAAAAATTTGGGACTGGGTACAATTAAGGATTTACTTCTCATGAAACAGTTCCTCCATACAGCACGGCTTGTTGAATTAATACACGAATATGCATCCCAAAAAGATGCAACTGTTAACAGTTTACACCAAGTCTTCTTTCTAACGACGTGGGAGCCCAGCCTCAGTTCCCTGATATGTAAAAGGGACGGCCAAATGCTGCACGCCCCGCTCGTGTGCATGCTGTTAAACATTTGCCGGAGCTAGCCCCGTCTATTTCATCAGTGTCTGTGAGGACAGGGCTGGAGAACGCAGATGACCGCGGCAGCTTCACCAGTTGGGAACCCCAAGACTACATGGCCCGTAAATTTTCCTCTAGCTCTAGCATTCTATGCTTCTTAAAAGAAAAATATCCATCCCCCAAATGCAAAATACCTGAAATCACTTTTTACTCATTACACATGACAACAATATGCCATTTGAGCTACACAGGATGCTATATTAAACCTAATAATTATCCAGTAAAGGCAAATTTAATAATTCACTAAAAATAAACTACGCACTCAGGCACCAGACACTATATGAACTTTTCCAGTTTTCTTGCACTGTTTTCCAGGTCTGCCACAGCGAACTCCACTGACTGGAGAGGGAGTGGAGGAATACCCAGCCACTTACGGAGAGCCCTCCACGTGCCGGGTGCTCTGCTGTGCGTCTTGTACACATGGACCCATTTCATCCTCACAACAGACCCAGAACCCGAGACTCACAGAGATGGAGTCACAATAAGTCATGAGCTAGAAGATTACGATGAAAGCATTGTGGTCCTCTCTTTCCTTTCTGTCTAACCATCTAACTACCGGTGTTAAAAGCTGTTTAATTCACTGGAAACACGTGGATACACAGGGGGAATTTTAAAACTCTATAAATTATTGACGCCTGCTTGCAGAAGTGTCGTACAATAGAAGTTAATGGGGAATCGTATGACCCTGCAGCACAGAAACAACTTGCAGCGTGGTTAACCAGCAGCTCTGGAGCCACCTCTCCTGGACGGCAATCTCAGTTTCGCTACTTACCAGCTGTGTGACCTTGCTCATGTTACTTAATGTGTCTATACCTCTGTTTCTTCCTCTGTAAAATGAAAATAAAAGCGTCTGCCTCTTAGAATGGTTGTGAGGATTACACGAGGTAATAAATGTAAAGGTCTTAGAACAGTTTGGGCGGTGAGCACACAATCCGGTGTACAGATGGCGTGCTGTGGAATTGCTGTATAATTGTGTTAATCAGTGTCACACCAATAAAGTCAATAAAAAAGGAAAACTAAAAAAATAGAAAGTAAAACATTTAAAAAAGATCCACATGAAGGACCCCAATGTTCACTGCTATTATTACTGTGACCACCGCCATTTATAGATAGATCCTGCCCTGTCTCATCTGCTGAGGTGCAGATGTAACGTCCTTCAGAAAAGCAGGGGAGCTAATGTCAAAGAGCTCGTTGGTCTCTGGAGTCAGACTCTGGGTCAACTCTTGACTCCACTGACAAGTTCTACGAACTATTTATCCTCTCCAACTCCATAGATTTGCCATTTGTAAAATGGCAAATAAAAATAGCAAGGGTTGTGATGACGATTAAGTAAGCGGAAGACTTAGCACAGCACCCAGTGCACACACAAAAAATGTCCAGTAAATGTTAGTTGCTGTTATTATTCTGAATAACGTAGCTATGGCAACAGCTAGGATAGAGGCCTATTTCTCCATCCGCTGTTTTCTTTTTCTCACGGTAATCAGCACCAGTTTTCAAATTCAACAAATATGCATTAAGTAACAGCTGTGGCAAAGGAGTGACTAAAGTGCAAATGAGAAAATTCCCCTATCCTTAAGGAAGTTTTAATTTAGTAGAAACAACGTAACTTACAATTTTAGACAAACTAAATTTAAGTTGGCTTACAATTAAGACAAGCTTTAAGAAAGTGCTCATTGAAGGTTCAAAGTATGAAGTGCATCAGACGGAGTATTCCTTTCGCATGGGAGTAGAGGTGCAGGGATAGGTTTTCAGTGGAGAGGACGCTAAAGCTGGCACAGGTGCCCGCTCCTGGACCGCCCTCCACCTACCTCCTCTCTACTCATCTTGCAGTGCTTAACTCCAATGCCGTCTCTTCCGGGAAGTCTTCTCTGATGCCTTGGACCGAAGCTCTGCATTCCAGCATTTACCGCTCTAAATGCCACTGCTTTGCTTATCACCCTCAACCCTCAGTGAACTATGAGCTCCTTAAGGAGATATTGCAGCTTATTATGGATTTAGTGTCCCCAGAGCCCAGTACCTTCCAGGTACTCAATATGTGTTGGTTAAACAAGTAAATAAAATTTCAACAAGCAGAGGACACGGCTCGGATATTCTAAACAGGGTAACAACAGGAACAACGACATGGGAGGGGGACAGCTTTGGACATGTGTGGGATCAGTGACTGCTCTTCACCCAAATGGAGAACTGCTTCAGGAAGGGACAAAGAGATACGTATCATGAGAGATGGCTAGAAAGCAAGTAGGCTAAGACTGTGGAAGGCCACCTTTCAATGTCTACCTACAGTATAAGCCACAGATGTAATAAATACAATCATAAAAAATGTCAAATGCTAGGATAGAGGATTCCATCACTGCTGAGTACAGGACCATTTTTTATATTCCACCAAACAAAGGGAGAGATCTGTGCCTTTACTATAGATTACATCACCAGTTAAAATAAAAGTCTGTCAACTTCTAAATCTGCAAAGATTTGATAGGAAAAATACAGTAGTAAACCCAGATAAATTTAACAAACAACTGCAGTTATTACATAAAAACACTGTCTGAAATAGTAGGTTATGTACATAAAGGGAAAAAGTTGTACTTTTGCTAAAGTAGTTAACATGGTCAATTTCCTTTTCACATTTATTTCAGTTTTATATTCATAACTGGATTACTCTAGTTTGATTTAGTTTCTTACTTATGATGAAGGAAATATAAAAAAGGAGTTATAAATAAAATTACTCTAGAATACATTGGCACCATGATATTATACAAATCTGTCATGTTAATAAGACTACATTAGAAAACAACTCTATTTGAAAGCTCCTTTTTAAAAAGCCTGAAAATATGACTCTACAGGTTCCTATTCAATATCTATTTTTTCCCTCTTCCTAACTAACCAGATTTTGGTTTCCTGAGGGAAAATAAGCTCAATTAAAAGTACTTATCTCCTCAGACTTCCTTGTAGCTACAAATAGTCACATGCACAAATTCTGGCCAATGAGTTACAAGTGGAAGTATTTGGAAAGTACTTGTTTTCTTGATAAAAAGAGAAAGACAGAAGGCTCAGGCTACCTGCCTTTTGCCCTCTGCCCTTCCCCTTGATGTGATGACTTGGAGCAAGGAGGCTGCATCCATGAGAACCAGTGAGACTCTAAAGATGGAGATGACTTTCTGTCTGGAAGGTTTGCTTTGTAACACCACATTAATTCTACTTGTACTTTCAGATCCTTCAGTTCTCAGACTACCCGACATTATTAGACAACCACACGCATATAATCAATGGTTGCCTGAGGCAAGGGTAGTTCAAAAAGTCTGTTTAGGTTTTTCCATGAAATAAAAGACAAATTTTTCATTTTCACCAATAGCTGTACTGATTTGGATATTTTGAGGATGTTGGCTATCTCCTGCTTTTGGGTTCTAGCAGGTGGAGGCCAGGGGTGCTGCTGAACATCTTCCAATGGATAAGACAGCCCCACAGTGAAGAACTATTTGGCCAGAATGTCAATAGCACCAAGAAATTTCGCAAACCACTTTTGATACTTTACAGCATCTTTTTCATACACTGCATGAATCTTTTTTGTGTGTTTCAGTTGTGTTTTTATCTTTCTTAAAATAATAAAACATAAGGTACTAAAAAATTGCATGTTTTCTTCTACCTTCAATATTACAATGGCTGCACAAAAAGTCACCAATTTTGATAAGTTTTTTTTAATGCAGCTGTCACTATGCAATCTAGCAAAATTGTTTCCAATGAAATTAAAGACAACTAAGCACTACTAAAGACATTGTACAGAAAAAAACTAAACTAAGTTTTTGGCCAACCCAATACTAAATGTAAAAAGGCATCAAGAAACTATTAGGAGGAATGCAAATGTTCTATATCTTGATTACAGTGGTAATTAAACAAGTTTATACATTTGCAAAATTCATCAAACTATACAGTTGAGATGGGTACATTTTATTCTATGAAAATTATACCTTAATAAAATAATTTTTAAGAAATCATTTGCTGAACTAGATCATAATGTTTAAACATGCATTATGAGTAACTTGAAGACATTTAAAAAAATAGAAACACGATAAATATTTGTTGGCCTGACAAACTACTTGTTAGTTCCATGGCTGTTAGAACTCCATGAATTATCTGCTGGAAGAGAAGACACACCCAACAGTGGAAATGACAACTGCAGTTTTTGTGTACACATCTATAGTTTTGGGGAAGAGCCTTAGGAAGACAAACAGATAATTTGAAGTAGATAAGAAAAACAAATAGGTAACAGTAAGAAATAATAATATGCTTTTTCCTTTTTAACTCAGAAATTTATAAAGAAATTTCTAGTACATGAACTGAGTGATAGCTTTTAGCTTAAAAAATCAACATGCATGTAAAATTACTGTTAATTCTTGCTTAAAATATTCATATAAGATATTAGTAGCAAAATTAAATAAAAATAAAATATAGTTCAAATCCAGGTTTCACATACTATATTTGGAGGAAAACAGAGACTTTATTAGCATATTGTGTGAAAGACGGGTATGACATTAAATGAATACAAGTAATGATAGTTTGAACAAGTTTAAACAAGTTTCTTTACTTCTTTCTCACAGACTTTACTGTAATAATGTGAACTGCGAATTCCCAAAAGAAGTATATGGAGTGCAGTGTGTCCCAAACTTATTTCTGTCAGACCTGGTTAAGGGAGTCATACTTCAGGAAACACTGTTGAGGATGACAGCACAAACCAAATCAAACCAGGTTTCCTCTATACATTCTATTTTCACATCTCTGGACAGGGCAGTTTTGCCTTGTATTTAAATATGGGATACTGTAATTGAACAACAACAAAAAAATTTAAAAAGAAGAATTATGATAAAAATAAATTTCATCTTAGTTTCCAAAAATATCTCCTTTAAAAATATAAACGTGAATCTAAAATTGTTAGTAAATTTTGATTTATCAAGGAAAAATAAATATTGCTCAGATTTTCAGATTTATAACTTAAGAGTATATGTAAAGCCAATCACCTAGCAGAATTGATCCCACCTTCTATAAAACAATCAACTACTAAAATCTGTGGGGTGAATTCAACCAATTTTGAGTCTTTTCTTTACAGCAAAAAAACGTAAGCATTTAGCCCTGGACTCTCGTGCATAACAACCACATGACATCTCAAAAGCTCAGTTTCTTCAACTATAATATACTGTATGAAAACCGGACTATACGAATTCTGTGAATTTTTTAGCTCTAAATATCCTATTTTTCAACTTACTGCATTTAATACTTATTAAACAAAGTGAAAGAGTATTTTTTAAAATAGAGCTTACATATTTTCAAACCCACGTAGTATAAATTTTGTTACACAACACCTCCCTTATATTTATCACTTAAAACTTTAAATGTGAGATTCATTTCGGTAAGAAGCAGATTTTTATGTCCCTGTAATGTCTGAAGTATAACTACATTTAAAACCTATCTATGTCTGTGGCCTAGGAAGAGACAGGCAATGGGCCACAGTTTAGTGAAGTTTCAATACCTGAAAGCTAAGGGTTATCATTAAGCCAGAAGCAAAGTACACACTGTGTCCTTTCCACCATTAATTATTTTCAAAAACAAAGATTAGCTTTAACATCATGAGAGAACAATGTTCCAGTGGAGAGGTAGAAAGATATTAATACTGATGACACCTAACAAACAGTCCTTAAGAAATGTTATCTGTTTACCTGTAATGGACCCAGGATAGAACTTGTCGTATACATGAAAAACAGACGAAGGTAACTCAGCACATTCGCAAATGCGAAAAGCCCTTCCGCCACCAGTGTAGGGTGAAACGCATCCCAGTCCTTCCGGTCAGCAAAGTCATGAAACTAAAGTTAGGGAGAAAAGCCAAAGGTAAACAGATCTCTCAGTTTAGGAAAACAGAAACATACTGCAATCCTTGGGGGGTAAGAAACCTATTTAAGTTATGTCTCCTTGTGGGAGATCACCATTTATGTTTTATAAAGTTTTTCTTCTTTTAATAGAAATAACACTGTTTTAACTAAATAAAAGATTTCTACATAGATAAGGCAATGCCATTACTCTATATGAGGTTTTCTCAGAAATTGTCAGGTTTTAAAAAAAATCAAAGAATTTTAAAAACTGTCCTTGAACATTTTACAAATGAATGGTTGCTAGTTTTTCTTAAATTCCACAACACAAATTTAAAGTATGTTTACATGTTAATTTATTAGCTATCATATTGGATTAACCTAGCTCCTTGACTCAGGATTCTAGAATGAACTGCAAAAGGTCTTATTCTTTCCAAATGCCAAGGCAAAGAGGGTGCATTGTTCCCAGACATAGAGTGGCTGCGTGTTCCCATTGCCTGGGAGAGTCTCAAGTTATAAACCAGTTTTCCTGGCACAATTGTCAACAGTATTTGTCCCCTTTAATTCTCAAAATGTCCTGGTTTGGTTAATATATGATCTAAGCACCCTGCTTCTACAACTAAAGAGACCAGTCTAAAAAAACAATAACCCTCAACTCTGTCTTGAACCATGTATCTATATACCACCAATTTTTATGTCTTAGTAATTTCACAGCTCTGGTCATCGAAGACACCTAACAAACATGTTCCATACTGCTGATTACTTAAAGGAATAGAGTTTTTAATAAAACTCTTCCTTTTCCTATAGTCTATAAATTGGTCCAAAAATCCAGAAAATACCATATCTTTAGTTAACATAAAATCTATTACCTTTTCTGAGCTAGGGGAAGCGTAAATCTTCATACAAGTAAAATTGGAAGATATCAACAAGGCTAGATATTTGCCAATTTCTAAATTTAACATAGGCGTCAGAAACATAGGCATTGGAAAAATAATTACATATACATTACTTTTTAAGCTGTGTAAAATAAATCATGATTTGGAATGTGTGAAATACTATATAACGAATTGCATTCATGTAAGTTTTTTCTGGCAGATGTGAAGATATCTGATGCTAATTAATTTAAGTAACTTCATTTTCATTTTAAGTACCTACAGATTCATGAGGTAAATAAACCTAGCTCAGATATAAGGAATCAGCATTTGGTAGAAAGAAAAGCTCTAGACAGACCTGGATTTAAATCCAGTCTTGGTTTCTTACTGTGGGGTCTTGGACAAGTTACTTAACATTTCTGAGCTTCATTTTCCTTATTTGAAAAATGGGGATAAGGACATCTGTGTCACAGAGTCCCTGTGAGGATAAAATGAGATAAAGTATAGTGAGTATCAACTGCGGTGCCTGACATATAATAGGTAACCAACACTTAAAGGTGATTCACTTCCTTTAAACTATTGGAAGGAGTGCAGCCATGGGCACTAGGCCCTCGCACAGGGATAGGTTTACAGTGAAAACACATCAGATACAGACTTGAGCCAACGTGACTCTGAATTAGGTAGCTAGGTATCTAACCAGGTTCTCCCTGAATAAACTTTATTAGCGCCTCCTACTGACACAGCTAATAGTCACCTTGTTGTGAGCAACCACTTTGAGGGCAAAGGTTGCCAAATAAAGTGAATTCATGACAAAACTGAGTTGATTACGAGATTCTTCCAAAAAGTCTTCCAACCCTTCATACCAGAGCCTTTTAATGTCCGACCAAATCATCCCTAAAAAAAAAAGAAGGAAAAAAATCAGATAATGCTCTCTTAATTCAATAATAAAATGAAAAATACTTTAAGACTCGAAGTATTAAATGAATAACATTTGCATCAGCTATAGCCTCATTAAGAAAAAATAACTTTTCAGTAAAAATTCTAAAGTTTGAAACAAAATCTTAAATTTTATGTCATATCTTTCACAGAGAGGGAGTAAGGTCAACAAGCCAAAGAAAACAAATAAATCGATGCCCCACAGACACACATCTCAAAGGCTCAGTTCCTGATCCCTTTCTCACCTATACTCACTCTTCCAGTGACCTCATCCAGCCTAGTCCAACGGCTTTAAACACAAATGTGTGGCAGACTTCCAAATGCATGTTTCCAAACTCACCCTGTATTTATATAAAAATAAATATCTCTAAACATTCCTTGAATTCTACTTGTATACGTACTTGGCTGCTCTGTGTCTCCAATTGGATGTCCTACATGTCTGAACTGAACTCCTAATCTCTGCCCCCAAATTCACTGCACTTGAAGACTTTCATTTCATTGGATGGCCACTCCATTCTTCTAGTTGCTCCATCCAAATGTCCTTGAATCAGCCTTGACTTATGCTTCTTTTAAACCACACATTCAATGCAGTAGCAAAACCTTTCGGTTCTACTTTCAGAATATACTTAGCATCTAACCCTTCTCACTACCACTTCAACTTCAAGCCACCACCGTCTCTTGCTTGGATTGCTTTAATAGCCCACGTGGTCTCCCTTCCCTTGCTCCAATCTCCCTAAAATCTATTCTCAACACAGCAACCAGAGTAATCCTTTTAAAATGCCAAGTGTAACTTTTCTCCTCAAAACCCAGCAGTAACTCTCAAAGGAGAAAGGATTCCCTGCAGGTCAGAACTCTTTCTCCATGGGAACATAACCTCATACTATCATCTGTTAAAGTGATTTCCTTGGAAGCATACTATGTGAAGAAAAATATGGAAGGACAGCTGTGCTCAACATTATAGAAATAACCACTGATTGAGGAACTATATCTGGACCAGGGAGACTGTGAGTGAACTCAAAGACCCTGAGGGTATACACAGCAAGTATGTAAAAATGTGGAGAAACACAGGCCTCAGCTTCTCTGTGCGACGTCTCATTTAACTCACGAGTGTGCCTGTCATGGGAGCTACACACTTAGGCTTTATAAGATGCAGTTCCTGCTAGATTTGAGGCTTCTCTAGCTGGACTTGCCCACACACATCCAGATGGCCACATCCCATATAACTGAGTGTGCCTGCTATGAGGTTTTGAAGCAGCCCCAAATTTTTGTAAGAACTGCTAACAAAGATGTATTTGACGCTGTCATGCTGTACTTCCTGTTTGTACCCTACAAAGCTAAGTATGCTGGTACCAGGTTTCTGCCTATTCTGTCCTATGAGCATGAATGCGAAGCCCAAATTACTGCTGTTGATCATGCGAAGTGGGCATTGCACCTTCCCTTACATCATTTCATTCAGAGTCAGAACCAAATTCCTCACAATGGACTGCAAAGCCCTACGTTACCTCTCCTCACTGACCTCCTCTCCTATCTTTCCTTCTATTACTCTAGTCACACTGGCCTCCTTGAAGATTTCTTGCTGTTCTTGCAACACACAAGACTCCTGCCTCCAGGCCTTCACATTGACACTTCCCTCTGGCTGGGAGCTCCTCAGCCAGATATCCATTTGGCTAACACCCTCACTTCATGTCTTTGCCACCACCTACTCTTATCACTCTTTTTAAAATTGCAAACCCCATGCTCCCTACTCCCAACCCCCCGACTCTGCTTCTATTTTTCCCCTTAGTACTTATCCTTTTTAAGCATTGGGTACAGTTTACTTAGTATGTCTATTATTAACTGTCTTCCCCTCATTTGGGGTAAGCTCTTCAAGGGTAAGAATCTGTTTTATTAACCAATGTCCTAAATAGCATTTGATACATAGTAGGTGCTCAAAAAAATATGTTAAGTGAATAAACATATACAGCTAAAACACAAACAAACAAACAAACAAAACTTCCTCATTTTTGGCCAGAGATTACTCCATAGTTATATATTCCTAGGAGTGTCAGAGAACAATAATGTAATCCAGGATAGTTTTATGATACATTCCTACATTAAGATATTTTTAAAAGATTAT
>PVKM010042419.1:0-12806 GCA_004027735.1 Carollia perspicillata | reverse complement strand
TGGGGGGCAGGGTGAAATAGGTGAAGGGATTGAGAAGTACAGATGGGTAGTTACAGAATCGTCACAGGGATGTAAAGTACAGCATGGGGAATACAGTCAATAATATTGCAATAACTGCGGATGGTGCCGGTGGGTACTAGAAATATAGGGGGAACAATTTGTAAGTATATGATTGTCTAACCACTATGCTGTACACCTGAACCTAGTACAAAATAATACTGAATGTCAACTGGAACTGAAAATAAAATTTTTCAAAAACGACCCTATGACAACAACCTTGGGTGTCCTCCCAGGCACTGTTAAGGACCAAATATTCTCCGAATTAGGAACCGTGATGCTTATGTGCTTGCGAAGTGGGGAGTTGTCTTGGCATCGTTTTTTCTTCTCTCACATCCTCCCATTTTACCCTCACTCAATGCCACGGGATGGGCAGGACGAGCCTAGGAATCAGGGGTTGTCAAAAGGGACCTCAGACCCAGCTGAGCTCAACCTTCTAGTACACAGAGCAGGAAACCGAGCGCAGGAAAGGGAGTAACAGAGCTCCTGACTCAATCCCGGAGTCTCTCCCTGTCCCAGGCTGCCTCTCCTTCATCCTGCACAGAGGCCCTTCCCCTGTGGACAGCCATTCTGAGTTTGAGCACTGCCATAGACGTACATAGAGAAGGCAAGGAGGCAAAAGAAAGAAAACTAAAGAAGCCCACAGGCGGGAGGTGGAAGACGTTTCCCATCCAGGCATATCCGCAGCCTCTCCATGCATCAGCTGGGACCCCAAGGTCATTTGGGCAGGGGTGGAAAGGCCAGGTATCAACCTCTAATTTTAGGGATCCAAACCCTCCAAGCTCATTTATAACTCACTAGACATCTTTTTTTTTAAAGATTTTATTTATTTACTGAATGTCAATGTTATTTGTCTTTAGAGGGGAAGGGAAGGAGAGAGGGAGAGAAACATCAATGTGTGGTTGCCTCTCATGCGTCCCCTCCTGGCAACTGGCCTGCAACCCAGGCATGTGCCCTGACTGGGAATCAAAACACAATCCTTTGGTTCGCAGGCCTGCGCTTGATCCACCGAGCTATACCAGCCAGGGCCCTCACTAGACATCTTTCATCCATGATTTTTACATATTTTTAAAATATATATTTATTTATTTTTAGAGAAAGGGGAAGGGAGGGAGAAAAGAGAGAGAGAGAAAAACACCCCTCGCTGCCTCTTGTAGTCCCCGACTAGGCCCCAGGCCCACAACTCAGGCGCTCACCCTGACGGGAACCGAACCAGCGACCTGCAGGTCCACAGGCAGGCACTCAGTCCACTGAGCCACACCAGCCAAGGCTCATCCATGATTTTCAAAAGTCTGTCTCAGCAGCAAATGCCCTTCCCTCTCTCACTTGTTGAAACCGGATTCATCCTTCGAAGGCTTCCCCTCAACGGACCCACCCCTTCCATGTCAGCATCAGAGTTAATAGATTCTTGTTCTGCACTCCCACAATCCCTTGCTCACCTCGCCATCTGCACGTTGTGCATAGATTAGAACAAGGGTCCTACTCATCCAGTATCCCTGCGTGCCTGGACTAAAACCTTAGAGACCTGGTGGTGCTCAAAAACGTTAGCGACATGACTGACTGGCTCAATGTATCGTCGCCAACTTAAAGAGGAAAGGTCGAATTCAACTCCACGTCAGCACTGATGCAGAGGCCACCCTGTGCCACACACAAGCCAAATGCTTGGCAGATCCCTGTCCTCGAGGGGCTCACACCCCTCCCAGGGGAAATGCCATGGAGGCAAGTACTGCAGTAGTTATGATGTAATCCAATGATATGGGTAAATCATAGAACTTATTACATAAATAGTATAGTGCGGTGCCCGGTGTGGTTATGTGCTAACTGAAATAATCAGCCTACACATTACACTGGCATATATGTCTATATGTATGTACATATTTATCTATACCAGAAAGTTTATTTAGAAAGTCACAAAGATAAGTCCTGGCTAGGCACGCTGTTGGTTAGAGCATCGTCCCAGTGCACCAAGGTTGCGGGTTCAATCCCCAGTCAGGGCACATACAAGAATCAACCAACGAATGCACAAATAAGTGGAACAACAAATTGATGTTTTTCTCTCTCTCTTGAAAATCTATAAATAAAAACTTTTTAAAAAAGAAGAAAGTAACAGAAGTAGAAGTAAGCTGTGGAAGAAATGAGCTCAGAAGACAAGTTACAGAGGCAAAAGAAGGGCCTTTGGAGCTCAGGAGAGAGAAAGACAGGAAAATGCACCTGGGGAAAGGGGGAGGGGAAAGGTGCCGCGTGCTCCATAGAGAGAGGCTCTTTGTTGTTATCACTGTTGGCCCCCCTTCCATGCTCCCAGCCACACGTAAGGAGGCTGGGAAATGGCTCAGGCTGCAATTTACTCTGGCATGAGTACCCTATGAGGGGCCCACAGAGAAGCGCCCACCACGAATCCACTACCTTTCTCTATACTGGATTTAAAATGTATTTGATCTCCGCACACGTGTGTGAGCTGCCCTTATGGTCTGTCTACTTGTCAGCCTGCAGGGCTGGCCGGAGCCTGACCCTGGAGCCCAGGTCCTAATCCCACGTCTGGCCCTTAACAGCTGCGGGACTGTGGAGTGAGTTAGTTCACTCACCTGCACTGGGCTTCCTATCTGTAAAATGAGAGTGGCGATGGTGCCCACCTCCTAGGGCTGTCCCACAGATTAGATGGGAAAATGAGTGACGTCCACACGCAGTCATCGGCATTCTTATCCGATGACTGTGGATGCTGGTTCTCTTCTGTTGGCCCCTCCAGGTCCTCTCTCTGCCCTTGTCCACCAGCCTCTTGGACAGGGGCATCTATGGACCCCTTCTGCAGGCTCCCTCACCGCTGACTTTTGGCTTTGGACAATGGGGGGCCAGCAGAAGAAAGGAGGCAAAGGAGGTCAGGGCACTTACCCCTCAGTCCCCCTCTCTACAGAGCCTCTGCTGGCTGCAGGATGCCCCACACAGCTCCCTGCCATGGTCCCCTCCCCTCACTCCGCCAGGCCTGTTACTAGTCCCAGGTACTACATTGTCCCTTGGGATTTCCCTTCACGCTGCCACACCTCTGGAAATCATCCTTTTATAAATTCTGCTCCAATCACCCAATAAGCATGTCACCTACTGCCTGCCCACACTCACCAATACAGGAACGGGTTCCAGAAGCAGCCTCAAACGGGATACTGGGATCGGATGGATCATAACTTCAAGGAGTACAGGGGAAGCCTGCTTGCAGAGGGGAAACGCGCCCAGGTACCGCACTGCATGCAGAGGCCTCACCATCGCTCGGTTTTCGTTGAGGGTGGGTGGGACGAGCGCAGGGTACCGCACTGTTGGGGTGGGGCGATGGGAGATGGAATGACTGTGGCTCTTCTTCACTGAGCCGTGGAATCATCTGGCTTTTGAGGGCCACAGGGGACATGCGCAGGGGAAAAGAGAAGAGGAAGTCATCGATATCTGACGGAAAATGTGAGCGAGCAATCGGGACAGCTTGATGGTACCTTGAAAAAGTCCCTCATCCCCTATAGACAGAGAGGGCTCACATGGCTGAGGTCTGGCCCAGGATGTCATTGTAAGGGCTGCCAAGTTGCAGTGCTAATTAAATGCTCCACCCTCTGGGTCTCTTATGCTGCGGTAAGGGCATCGATGCGGAATGGGCGGGACACTGAGGTGGGATGGGGACATTTGGGTGGACATGGATGAAGCTGAGAACTTTGAATCCCCAAATTCTCTTGAAATGGTCTTGTCTGTGGAGACAACATCCACTGGAGTGCTGCTGCCTTCCAGGGCATCAGCCTCAGAACCCTTCCGGCCTTGATCCCAGGCCCTCGGTGAGTTAGATCCCAGCACAGCCTGGCTGGGGAAGCACAGGGCCCACGCTAAGAGGAGAATGCCCAGACAGAAAGAGCTGCAGGCCTTGCCAAACTGCCTTGGCAGGAGCCATGGGAACATGTGTGGGAAATAGACCCAGGAGAGTGGAATGTAAGGCTCAGCTTGGCCAAACTCATGGTCACGGATGCTCCTCCAGGATTTGGAATTTAATGCATTGGCTCCAACCCCTGGGAGAGGCATTCATAGTCTGCTGGGTTGGTTAATTAAGCCTGAACTGAATGGTGGCCTATAGGTAATAAACTTGAAATGCCAGAATTTCCCTGGCATGCTATAGAGGAAGGAATCTGAAATCTCAAAGAGATAGGAATGCTGGATTGGATTCACAACTTGTAACTAGCTTAGCCACTTCTAGCCACACAGTTTAAGGGGGTCGGGAAAACACTCTCTCTGCCAAAACATTAAGAAATGCATTGGCGAGGGACACCAGCACTCTTGACTTGCTCTGATGGCTGTCCTCCGTAGGCTGGAAATGCTAGTGGGGGTGCTGGAAGGATTCCCTGAGCTCGGGGAGAGTAACGGCATCCTGCTGATGTAAAGGGCAGGTGGTGATCTTTACCAGCCAAAGGCAAGGAAACGGCGATGACCCACAAGAAAGCACGGTCATCAAAAGAACAGTCATCAGGTAGACAAGATGACAGCCCCATTGACCAAGATCGGCCTCTTTCCTCGGGTGCTCTAGGGCTTGTTTTGTCAATCTATGACGGCAGGATGGAAGCTATGTTTTGTCACAGTAATACCGTCCCCCTCCCCTCTCTAAGGCTAATCTGGCTGTGGCCAGTGCTGGCTGCCCTTCCCACTCACAGCCCAATGCTGGCTCCTCAACTGGGCATCATTCACACCTGGTTGTAGATGGCTTTGACTGGGGCTATGCTTGGGCCTCACAAGAACAGACACATTCCAGGCATGAATTCACCTCTGCCTGCTTTCCTTCCGTCAGCGCCATTCATGGATTACAGAATACCTTACCCATCACCACGGCATGGCACCTCCTCCACCCAGGGCTTATGTTTCACACCCAAGGAAACGGACAAATGAGCTCATGCCCAGAGAATTTGCTGGTCTTACCAGGTGCCCCATGGCCAGAGCAGCGGGCTTGATAGAATAGCGAGCTAACCAGCCCAAGGCTCAGGGAGAGCCGAGTTGAGAAACTACATCCCGCAAGGTGAGGGTGCCATCCTACAGGATTCAGGGTACTCTTTGAACCAAAGCCAGAGTCGAAATCATGTACAGCCAAAAGATTATAGCAGCATCCTATCATTTCAAAAATCTATTTTTTTGAGACAGAGACACATCAATTTACCATTCCGCTTGTTTATGCATTCATTTGTTGCTTCTCGTATGTGCCCTGGATGGGGATTGAACCTGCAATGCTCTAGCCAACTGAGCTACCCAGCCAGGGCCCCAAAGTCTATACCTTTTGCTACCCATTCCGTAACCTTGGACTTAGTGAGTCTGGGAGAAACGTTTCCTCCTCGGAACAATCATACTACTGATGGCTTGGAAGCTGAGACGGCCCCTGACCGTTTTCATTTCTCACACTACTGAACCAACAGGCAGAGAAAGGGATCTGGTTTGATTAATCCCAAATACCAGAGAAATTAGGTTGCTGTGGCGAAACAGAGGCCGGCACTAGATCTGGAACCCAGGGGATTCGCAGAAGGGCCTCTTAATAACCCTCCGCCCAGTAGACCTGGTTAACAGAAAACCTCAGCACCCCAACAAAGTCAAGACCCCCAAGAGCTCAGACCCTGTAGGGGTCTGGTCTGAGTCACCCCCCGGGTAAAGAACCCTGTCCGGCCAAAACGTTGGCACAGAATTATCAGACGGCATCCTTGGGGGTGAAAGCAGGTGGCTATGGTTATAAATTCAGACCTCATGACCCCAACTGAACCCTGCTAACTTCTGTAAAGAACTCTGGTGGTAGCTAACATTTGAGGTTTCGGTAGTAGTATTGCCAAATTGACAGTCCCTCCCAGTGATAAATCAATAGTAGTTGATGGGACACCGCGTGCCCTGTGCTGGGGACAGGGATTTTTTATCTGAACCATGGATAACTCCTGTTACACTCCCCTGACCCTCCAGATATACCCTCGCCCGCCCCCGCCCCTGCCCCAGGCCCTGTGCCCAGGGTGAGCGGAGCTGCATCAAAGGACACACCCTCCACTTGGATTCAGCCAGTGGGTACTCCATCCATGTAACCTAGTTTTTCTGAGCTTCTGTTTCCTTGACTGCAAAACAGGGATGAAAATACCCTGATGAGGGGGTGGCTGTGAGGATTAAGTGAGATGCCTGTGAACACAGCCTCGCTGTTAGCGGCCAGTGGGCAAGTGGCAAGTTCAGTCCCAAGGGAGGAGCTCCGTGAAGGGATTCAGCTTCGGGATCTGATGCCAGCTGTCAGGATATCCGCCCCCTGCCCTGAGGAAGGGCATCTTTAGGACCAGCTGGGGATCCTGGAAGGAGGGAACCTGTGTGAGGACAAAGAACGCTTCCAGCCAGACCTCTGGCCAGGAAGCTGGAGTGGGCCACTGCAAGGGTAGCTTTGGTGGTGAAAGGCGACCCAAGTGATCAGTGGGGTCTCCACCTTCCTCTCCTTGGGAAGCTCTTGAAACCAAAAGAGGCCAGCAGGCTCCTCCCCATCTGTAATGTGGTAAGGGAGCCGGGCCAAGACCTCCCCAGGCTGCAGGGTGGGAGAGTCGTTAGGGACACCTGCCTCCCCCACTCTCTCCCCCTCCCAGCAGGAACCCACACCTGGGCCGGGCAGCGCCTGGGAGCCTGGGAACACGTGGTGCCCGAGGCTTCCAGGCTGCCCTGCGGGGAAGGGGCGGGAGGGAAGCCCTGGCTGGAGGCATTCCCTCAGGACATCCGAGAGTGTAATCAACATGATTATTAAAACTAAATCATGGGAGATTATTAAAATAATCAAAAGAAAATTGAGTGAGGCTAGCATCAGAATAAAGAAATCGGAGCCCAAAAGACGTGACCCTGCCAGTGTAAAAGACATTAACATGTAATAAAAAATGTTTCCCAAATAATAGGGGCAGGAAGGATGTTTCAATTAATAATCCTGGGATAATTGGTTAGCTCTTTGGGGAAAAACTCCAGATGCACATTTTTCATACACCAAAATTAATTCCTGATGGCATTAAATCCAGGATAGAGGGAGCAGGGATTAAACTACAAGCACACAAAAAGACAGCAGCAGAAGCCAGTCTACTGCGGCTCTGTAAAGGGGGGATGTTGGCTAGGCTTCAAAGCCATGAGAGAAATCCCAGTAGGGAAGATGGATATGTTGGTTCACACAAAACAAAAAACTGCAGGTTTAGAAAAGAAAAGTGAAATTAAGAGTAGGCAGTGCATTGGGAAGGGCTCCAGCCAAGTGCAGTGTACAAGGGGCTGGTACCCTCGGGAGTGGAAGCTCTCACCGAGACGCCGGGACTGCAGGAGGTCAACACAGACTGCACAGGGAAGGAAGCGACCAAGTGGGAGGAGGATGCTGTGATCAGAGAGGTGACGTACCATTTTTAACTAAATTAGGATTTTCCCCCCAAGGAAAGCCAAATGCTGATGGGGATAAAGTGGGCCTTTGGTACCTTAGAGTATAAATTAGTATAGCGGGTGTGTGTCAGGAAGCCTTAAATACAGAGGCCTTAGATGCTCAGCATCACTAGTCCTTAGGGAAACGCAAACTGAAACCAGGCAGAGCCCTGGTTGGTCAGTTCAGTTGGTTAACATGTTGTCCCGATACTCCAGGATTGGGGGCTCACTTTCCCATCAGGGCACATACAAGAATCAACCTATGAATACATAAACAAGTGGAACAACAAATCAATGCTTGTCTCCCCCGATCAAATCAGTAATTAAAAAACATTAAAACAAAAAACACAGTGAGGTGCCACTTCACACCCATTGGGATGGCTGCTATCAAATTAAAATTAAAAATAGCCCTGGCTAGTATAGCTCAGTGGATTGAGCATGGGTCTGCGAACCGAAGGGTCGCCGGTTCGATTCCCGGTCAGGGCACATGCCTGGGTTGCGGGCCAGGTCCCCCATGGTGGGGGGTGTACGAGGGCCAACCACACATTTGATGTTTCCTTTCCTCTCTTTCTCCTTCCCTTCCCCTGTCTCTAAAAATAAAGAAACAAACTCTTCAGAAGAAATAAAATTAAAAACGAGAGATCCAGCAACTCCACTCCTGGGTGGACACACAAGGGAGTGGAAGGCGGGGCGTGATGAGGCATCAGGGGCCCACGTTCACAGCGGTGTTATCACGACAGCTAAGATGTGAAGCAGCCACTGAGGAATGCGCATTGAGAAATGAGTGGACAAGAAGCAAAACGTAGCGTATACAGACAATGGAATATTATTTAGCGTTAAAAAGAAAGGAAATCCTGACATAGGCTACAGCACAGATGACGAACCTTGGTGACATCACGCTAACTGAAATAAGCCAGGCACAGTAAGACAAATTCTTTATGATTCCTCTTTAATGAGGCAGTCGAATGTACAGAGACAGAAAGTGGACCGCCGGGCGCAGAGTGGGGGGCAGGGCGAGGGAGAGGAAGCGGAGGGGGGGCCACTCAGCGGGAGCTGGGTGGGCTTCAGTGTGGCGGGAGGAGGGCTCTGGCGCTGCGCCGCGTTGGGGCCCGCCGCCCTCCCTCCGCCCGCCGAGAAGGTGCTCTCAAAGCCCCTGCGCTTAGAGCGGACAAGAGGGCGGATTTCATGTTATGCGTACTTTACTACAGCTTCAAATTTTTAAGTTAATCCAGAAAATCAATGGCCTTTAAGCCAATACTTTTAAGGAAAATTCATTATGAACAAAGATATATCTATCCATTGCCCCAAACTGGAAAACCCAAATGTTTAATAATAAAGAAATGGCTAAATAAACTATAGTACATCTGTAGTTTTCTTTTTAATAACGTTTTATTTTATCATTGTAAAATAATACAGATTCACTGTAGAAAATTTGAGAAAGAAACACTTCTGAAGATGAAAATAAAGAACTATCCAAAATCCTAACATGCAGAGATTACACTTTTAACATTTGGTCTGCTTCCTTCCAGGAATAGTTATATATTTCTTACACAAAATTGGGAATATAGAGTCTACTTAGACTTGTACCCTGCTTGTTTAAACTTTCTGTGTATGTAATTAATTACGCACACATATAAAGAGAGAACGTTTATGACTTCTTACTATGCACCGTAGGTGTTCATCAGTATGACTTACAGCAAAATGATGTGTTAGGAGACCAACGTGTCACCACAGGCTAACTGACATAAACAAGAGTTACGTTCCTGAGGCACACTTCTGGTCACAAAAGCATCACAAAAATTCTAAGACCCAGGACACTTCTAATACTAAATGTTAAAATAAGTATGAAGTATACATACATTCCAAAAAGATTAGTAAAAAATAAATGAGATAATTATTTTCCAACCTGCTTATCCCAGTTCAGGGTCACAGATGGCCAGAGACCATCCCAGCAGCCCAGGGCTCCAGCAGGATGGACACCCCGGACAGGCCACCCTGGCACCGCAGGGCGAATCGCGTGCACCCACACTCACTCAGACTGAGACAACGTAGACACCCAACTCACCCCACGTTTGGGATGTGGGAAGAAACCTGAGTCCCTGGAGAAAACCCAGGCAAACTGCACAGACAGTGGCCCCATGAGAAAATGATTTTATTTCCTCATTAATGTTATAAGGAAACAACATTGAACGAAACTATTATTCAAGAACGTGTCATATAAAGAATCGTGCTAAATCCTCTCCATGGTTTATCTTGTTTAAATATCACAGGACCCTTTCCGGTATTACCTTCGCCATCGTAGACGAGGAAATTGAGAGTTAGGGAAGTAAGTAATTTGGTGAAAGTCACACGACTCCTGAGCGACCTAGTCAGTGTTGAGAGCCAGGCGCTCTGCCTTGGCAACACGCACCCTGAAGCAAGCTCCATTCTACTGAGCACTCTCTCGGGGGAGGGGAGGGGAGGCAGAGGATGGTACAGGGGGATAAACGGTGGCGGAGGAGACCTGGGTGGTGAACACAGCACAATATATACAGGTGTGTTATAGAACTGGGCACCTAAAACCTATAACCAACGCACCACAATCAATTCAATAAAAAAGTGAAAAACAAGCAAACAAAACCACTTTCTTTGAAAACCTGATTTGAAGCTGCTGCCTAATATTCACTAATATAAATACATCGAACACGAATTCATGCCACGAATTCATGTAACCCTTCCCCTAGCACTGAACAGTTAGGTTGTTTCCAATTGCTTTTTATTTTATTTTTTTCCACGTGTATTTCCAATTGCTTTTTAAATGTAACACCTCAAACAACACTTTTGTGCATAAATCTTTGTCTTGTAATGACCGAATCTCTTATCGTTTCGTTAGGGTATATACCTAGACGGGAAGTTTTAGGGTCAAAATGACACCTAGCTAAAATTTGTGGAGCCATTGAAAATAGCATTTATAAAAAGTTTATTTTTTTTAAAGGGGAGGTTTTATGTGCAGGGGATATATGGGAACTCTTTGAACCTTCTGCTCAGTTTTGCTGTGAACTGGAAACTGCTCAAAGGAAAATAAATTCTGTTTCAAAGGGGCAGTGTGATGACCTGGAGATGAGTTCACAGGCTGTTTGGCTCTAGGAAGGCCAGCCACCAGGAAACAGTTCAAGCCCTGGCTCTGCCACCTGCCAGCCATATGGCCCTGGGCAGGCCACCGAGTCTCTCTGAGCCTCAGTTGCCTCACCTGTGAAACGGGACTCACAGCCACTGGGCAGATGGAATGAAGTGCTGTGTGTTAAGTCTTTGGCATGCTACCTCGCACCTTGTGTCCTGTAGATGGCAGGGCTGGTGACTGGGAAAATGCTCTTTGGACAGGAGGGAGTGTGGGCACGCAGCTCCTGCTGTGGGCAGGGTGCCCTGCGTTTCCTGGCCCCGTGAGAGAGAATGGGTTTGAGGGCCCGGGTGGAGTGGGAGGGGCCCCTCGAGAGGGAAACGGCTCCGTGGTGGAGCAGCTGAGGCGCAGCTGGGCCTGTGGCCTGGGAGGCAGTCTTGTGGGTGCCCCCTCCCCCAGCCCACACCTCAGGTCTGCAGCTGTGTCCTGCCTCCTCTCCGGTGGGCCATGGCCGGGACTTGGCTGCTGCTTCTCCTGGCCCTCGGGTGTCCAGCCCTGCCCACAGGTGAGTCCCCTCCCTGCATCCCTCTCTGTGCCCCACTCCTCTGCCCCAAGCCCCACTCCCTCTGGGCCTCCGGGTGTGGGTGAGATGCAGGGAGGCAGTACAGAGGCATTTGGGGCCGCCTGGAGAGGGTCTCACCAGAAGGCCATCTTCCCCTTCCCCATCGTACTCTGCCTCCCAGCTACCTTGCTCTGGGGCCCCGAGTCCTCCTCCTCTGGAGCCCACAGTGTTTGTAGGGAGAGCGGTCGCCTGTTGGAGGTACAGAGAAACAGGGGCAAGCTGGATGGGTGTCCATGGGCGTCAAGGTGGGGTAGGTAGCCAGGGCTGTACTATGTGATACGGGGTGATGGGACGTGGGCAACCTTGTGAGGTCCTCTCCTGTCCTTCCAGTCCAGGTCTCCTGCCCTCAGCATGCCCTATTCCAACAGGGCTCAGAGTGTCCCATGTCCACTCCCAGCTCCTCCTTATCAATGGGCTCTCAGGAGAAGTCCCAAGGCCTCCTCACTTCCCCGGTGTACTTACCCCCAGTCCTCCGAAGATCAATGCTGGAGCCAAAGGAGTCAAATTTTTAGAATTTCAGCCTAATCTAGAAGCATAGGAATAGTTGCACATGTGTGGTGAGGGAAAGTCCTTGACCTTTGAATTAGGACACCTCCTTGAGCTAAAGCTGGCCCCCAATGTGCCACCAGCTCTCCCTCTTAAGGAGGGAGCCACACTGATGTGGAGCAGGACAGGCCCGATGCAGGAGGCCTGCGCTCTGGCGAGGAAGCGCCAGGGTGAGGAGGAGCAATCCTGGGAGGCTTCGTGGAGGAGGTAGATGCTTAACTTCACTTGGGGAGTGTCTCTGTCCGTGTACCCGAAAGGCACCGGCTGTGATTCCTGGAGCTCACACTCAGCCTTGTCTACGCCCTTTGTTTGTGATACCTTCCTAATATTGGTGTCGATACGACTACTTGTCTCCATAGTGTTTCACGTTCATGAACTTTATTCTTCACAACGCTTTTTTGTGGGGCTGGTGTTATCAACCCCATGCTATTGATGGGATCTTTGAGACTCAGTATATTAAGCGAATGAGCCAAACCAACTCTGTCCGAGGCCACATCCCAGGCTTGGCCCACTGTGTGCTTAGTCATCCTTCCAGGTGGAGTGATATGTGGGACTTGGAGTCACAGAGATCATTCAAATCTTGAGTGGGCTACTTACCCTCTGTGTGCTACTAGGTCAGTTATTTGACCTTCAAGAAATCTCACGTGAGCACCCCCCCCACGCCCACAACATACCCTGGCACCCCTCCCTGCACCCTGGGCATCTCTCTGCCCTGGGTGCACTTAATCACAGGTTTAATTTGTTTAGAGGTTCTCACCTTTGAGGTTTCATTTACATGAACAAATATCCAATTATTTAAAAATAACATCTTGTTATATGTTAAATGAATCCTCTTTGCTGAAAAGAATAAGTTCGTGGAAAGTTAGGGCTATTCGGGAAGATACAGGAGAGGTGTTTGCAGGGTCTATAGGGATTGATTTTGTTTTTTTTTAAATTATGCAATAATACAGACACACTTTAAATAGGTGGCTTGTACGGTACATAAATTATATCTAAACACAGCTGGTAAACAAAACACAACACAACAGAACAAAACAAAACACCACAGCCCTGGCCGGTGTGGCTCAGTGGAGTGGAGCGTCATCCTGT
>PVKM010042418.1:0-12821 GCA_004027735.1 Carollia perspicillata | reverse complement strand
AGAAGGCCAAATAAAGAGTTTCCAAGACAAAAGAAGTCTAAAAGAATATGCATCCACCAATCCAGCACTGCAAGAGATGCTAAAGGGACTGCTCCAAGGAAAGGAAGGAAAAGAGAGAGACAGAGAGGAACATAGGTACAAAAATGATAATGAATAAGTACCTATCCATAATAACCTTAAATGTAAATGGATTAAATGCTCCAATCAAAAGACACAGAATAGCTGAATGGATAAGAAAGCATGACCCACACATATGCTGCCTACAAGAGACCCACCTCAGGACAAAAGACCTACACAAACTGAAAATGAGGGGCTGGAAACAAATTTTCCAAGCAAATGGACAGGAAAAAAAGCCAAGGTAGCAATACTCATATCAGACAAAATAGACTTCAAAAAAAGAGCCATAAAGAGAGACCCAGAAGGTCACTTCATAATACTCAAGGGAAGACTCCACCAAGAAGACATAAACATTGTAACTATATATGCACCCAACATTGGACCACCCAAATGCATAAAGAAAATCTTAGAGGGCTTCAAGAAAGATATTGATAGCAACACAATTATAGTAGGGGATTTTAACACGCCACTGTCAAAAATTGAAAGATCTTCTAAACAAAATATCAACAAAGATATTGTGGCATTGAACAACGCCCTAGATGAAATGGACTTAACTGATATATATAGATCCCTGCATCCGAAAGAAGCTAAATACACATTCTATTCAAATGCACATGGAACATTTTCAAAGATACACCACATGATAGGACACAAAACAAGCCTCAACAAATTCAAGAAAATTTAAATCATACCAAGCATTTTCTCTGACCACAGGAGACTGAAATTAGAAACCAACCCCAAGGGAAAAAAACCCAAACACTCAAAATCATGGAGGTTGCATAGCATGCTATTAAACAATGAATGGGTCAAGAATGAAATTAAGGAAAAAATCAAAAAGTTTCTGGAAACAAATAAAAATGAAGTAATGACAACCCAAAACTTATGGGACACAGCAAAGGCAGTCCTGAGAGGGCAGTTCATAGCAATACAAGCCTACCTAAAAAAGATAGAAACATTTCAAACAAACAACCTAACCCTACACCTACAAGAACTCGAGGAACAACAACAAAGACAGCCCAGAGCTAGTAGAAGGAAGGAAATAACCAAGATCAGAGCAGAATTAAATGACATAGAGACTAAAAGCACAATACTAAGGATCAATGAATCCAGGAGCTGGTTTTTTGAAAAGATAAACAAAATCAACAAGCCTTTAAGCAGGCTCATCAAGAAAAAGAGAGAGGACCCAAATAAACACAATCAGAAATTAAAGAGGAGAAATTACATCTGACACCAAAAAAATACAACGGATTGTAAGAAATTACTATGAGGAGCTGTATGCCAAGAAATTTGAAAACCTAGGTGAAATGGACAAATTTCTAGAAAAATATAATCTTCCAAAACTAAACGAAGAAGAAGCAGAAAGCCTGAACAGACCAATAACAGCAGATGAAATTGAAGCAATAATCAAAAAACCCCTGACACACAAAAGCCCTGGACCAGATGGTTTCACAGGAGAATTCTACAGAGCATTCATGGAAGAGCTAACCCCTATCCTTCATAGACTTCTCCAAAAAATCCAAAGTGATGAAAGACTCCCAAACTCTTTTAATGAAGCCAGCATCATCCTAATTTCCAAACCAGATAAAGACACAACAAAGAAAGAAAACTATAGGGCAATATTGTTGATGAATGTAGATGCTAAAATCCTCAACAAAATATTGGCAAACCCCATCCAACAATACATTAAAAAGATCATACACCATGACCAAGTGGGATTCATTCCAGGGATGCAAGGATGGTTCAACATTTGCAAGTCAGTAAATGTAATACATCACATAAACAAAAGCAAAGACAAAAATCACATGATCATATCAATAGATGCGGAAAAAGCATTTGACAAGGTACAGCACCCATTTATGATAAAAACACTCAGCAAAGTGTGAATAGAGGGAGCATTCCTCAACATAATAAAGGCCATATATGAGAGACCTACAACCAACATCATACTCAATGGACAAAAACTAAAATCTTTTCCACTAAGATTAGGAACAAGGCAAGTTCATCCACTTTCATCACTTCTATTCAATATAGTTTTGGAAGTTCTAGCCACAGAAATCAGAAAAGAAAAGGAAATCAAAGGCATCTAAATCAGAAAGGAGGAAACAAAACTGTCACTGTTTGCAGACGATATGTAGTATACAAGGAAAATTCTATAGACTCCACCCAAAAACTACTCAACCTAATAAATGAGTTTGGCAAAACAGCGGGATACAAAGTCAATATCCAGATAGCAAAGGCATTTTTGTATACCAACAATGAAACAGCAGAAGCCGAAATCAAGAAAAAAATCCCATTTGATATAGCAAAAAGAAAAATAAAATACCTAGGAATAAACCTAACCAAGGAGGTAAAAGACCTGTATGCAGAAAACTATACAACACTGAAGAATGAAATCAAGGAAGACACAAACAAATGGAAACATATACCATGTTCATGGATTGGAAGAATTAACGTCATCAGAATGTCCATATTACCCAAAGCAATATACAGACTCAATGCAATACCTATTAAAGTACCAGTGGCATATTTCACAGACATAGAACAAACACTTCAAAAATTTATGTGGAACCATAAACAACTCCAAATAGCAGCTACAATTTTGAGAAAAAGGAACAAAGTAGGAGGGATCACAATACCTGATACTAAACTGTATTATAAGGCACTGTAATCAAACAGCCTGGTACTGGCATAAAAACAGGCACATAGACCAATGGAACAGAACAGAGAGCCCAGAAATAAACCCAAGTCTCCACGGTCAGTTAATATTCGACAAAGGGGACAACACCATAAAATGGAATAAGAATAGTCTCTTCAACAAATGGTGTTGGGAGAACTGGACAGCTACATGCAAAAAAATGAAACTCGAGGACCAACTTACACTGTACACATAAAATAAATTCAAGATGGATAAAAAACTTAAATATAAGCCGTGACACCATTAAAATCCTAGAGGAGAACATAGGCAGGAAAATCTCAGATATCTCACGCAGCAACATTTTTAATGATATAAAGGAAAGAATAAACAAATGGGATCTCATTAAAATAAAAAGCTTCTGCACAGCTAAAGAAAACAGCATTAAAATAAAAAGAGAACCAACTATATGGGAAAACATATTTGCCAATGATCCCTCAGACAAGGGTTTAATCTCCAAAATATACAAAGAACTTACACGAATCCACACTAAGAAGATAAGAAACCCAATTAAAAAAATGGGCAAAGGACTTTGACAGACATTTCTCCAAGGAGGACATACAGAGGATTCAGAGACACATGAAAAGATGCTCAATATCGCTAGCCATCAGAGAAATGCGAATTAAAACCACAATGAGATATCACTTTACAGTGGTAAGAATGTCCATCATAAAGCAGCAAACAACAAGTGTTGGAGAGGTTGTGTAGAAAAGGGGACCCTAGTTCACTGCTGGTGGGATTGCAGACTGGTACAACCACTATGGAAAACAGTATGGAATTTTCTCAGAAAACTAAAAACGGAACTACCTTTTGACCCAGCAATTCCACTGCTAGGATTATACCCTAAGAACCCAGAAACACCAATCCAGAAGAACCTATGCACCCCAATGTTCATAGCAGCACAATTTACAATAGCCAAGTGTTGGAAGCAACCTATATGCCCATCAGTAAACGAATGGGTCAAAAAACTATGGTACATATACACAATGGAATTCTATGCGGCAGAAAGAAAGAAGGAGCCTCTACCCTTTGCAATAACATGGATGGAACTGGGAAGTATTATGCTGAGTGAAATAAGCCAGGCAGTGAAAGACAAATGCCATATGATCTCACCTTTAACAGGATCCTAAGCAACAAAACAAGCAAGCAAAATATACCCAAAGACATTGAAATAGAAAACAGTCTGACACTAACCAGAGGGGAGGGAATCTCAGGGCAAAAAGGGAAGGGATTACAGGAACAAGTATAAAGGACACATAGACAAAAACTAAGGGGGTGGAAATGGGAGGGAGGTGGGGAGCACTGGGGGTTGGACTGCGATGGGAGTAAAAGACAGAGAACTGTACTTGAACAACAATTAAAATAAAATTTTAAAAAACAGACTATATATTAACTGGTAATGTAAAGTTAATGCTCAAACAAAGTCATTTTCATTAAAAAAAACAATATATCTCTCTTTTTTGGTAGGTTTGGAATTGTTAACTTTGTTTTTAAGAAATTCAAGAAAGGGGAAAAAAGTAGTCCCAATGGCCTGGAGCAAAGGTGATAAGTCAAGTGAAAAGCCTCTCTGGGTCACATAAATGTTTTTGTTTACATAAATCAATGTCATTTTATCAACATCTCATTCGGAAAGTATCAACTTTAGGAGAACTCTTTTGCTAAATATCAAAAAATTCTCTCAGGATGACATTTTTACCTTGGATTTTCTTTCAGCCTCAAAACTATGCAAAGAGGGAAGAAATCCTGACATTGATTTGTCCAGCCACAATCCTGATAAAGTTACTTCACATCTTGAAAGGGACCCAAGTTATGAATTAACCACTGGTACGTATAGCACCCTGGAATACCTTTAGCACATTTTACCTTCGAGCAGATGAATGTTCACTGGAGAGACATGCTTGACAAGCAGTAGTCTAGATGTCAGCCTTTGTTAGTTCCCTCTAGTACCTTCAGCCAGGTGCCTTTGTGCTGTTGACAAACTACACAACCATATATGATAGCCTTGGGCTCAATTAGTAGCTTTGTGTATCATCTGTGGTAATGGAAGTATTGTTCTGTCTGTTTGATCTGGGCCCATTATATTACAGGGTTGTGGGGTACTTATCCTTATTAATTAGCAACAGAACACATGTTCTATATTTCTAAATGGGCAAGCTTTAAATATGGTAACTTTCATGTAAGTCAGTCCCCTTGTAAAGTACTTGATTAATATAAATCTAGATATATATCATTACTACAACACTTACCTCTTACCAGAAGAATTATATGAATATTTACATATGATTTAATATTGACTTATTAAAATCTGCTCTACAATAGCATTATTTATTATTAAGGCAAATTTTGTCTTAACTCCAGATAAGTGATCCATTTACAATGTCAGATCTAATGAAGATAACCAGCTGCTTTGTGCCACTAACACAAATGGTATGTAGCATCAAGAAGACAGTTCTAGATGTATATAACGGGGTATCATCCAGAACATAATGCCAGCTTTTTGGAATTATTTGGGTGGTAAAGTCCTCTTTTCTGATGCATCTGAAGTCTGTCATTTACATCATTTACCTTCAATCTCAGCCCATGTCTTGGAAAGATCTGATAGCTCTATAGATTTATTCAGCAATGTGTTCCCACTTTGTGACAGCCAGAGCATGACTCTGCCACTTAGGTAAACTTGGTAATTTACATATTGAATAAGTAATGCATAAGCTAAAAAGTAATAGTCAAAGAATAACTTAATTTGATGGTTGTGGAAGTAATCCAGCCAGAGTGGAGTTATGAGTTCAGCAATATTGATTGCCTAATCAGGAATCCAAAGAACAATATTACTTGGCTGTTTTTGTGCTAACTAGATTCTCAGATCCTGGTAGTTTTCCAAGCCTAATTCCCTTGCCTTTCCATTGATTCCTTGAGCTACTTGATATCCCTTCAATAATTTTTTGCTTAATTCACACAGAATTTGTTTCTTTAATTCTCAACCAGGAACTCAGTGATACAAGCCCATAGAAAGAACTATAAGTATATCAAGAGACTTTTATCCCTTGGGACATTGTATTCATGTGCTGCTCTAATAATTAGATAGCTTTATAGAAATGTCTTGAATAGTGGGAGCTGCACTTGTGTTTGTGATATTCTGAAAAAAAAAAAAAAACACTCAGAGGACCAGCAAATGTGGACATGCCCTTTATTACTCACTTTACAGGGAAGTGCGCCAACAGCAGCAGACCAGTATGAGAAAGACCGCATCCAGCCTCCAGCCTTAGTACTTCTCATGGGGTTATGGGGGAGCAGTGTGTGAAAATTCTTCGTTTTTGTGATAAACACAGGAGTTTTGAGGTGGCTGGGACATTCAGATACAGACTGTTTTTTTCTCCTTCCTCATGGCTGCTGCATAGTCAGCCACCTGTTCTCTGAGGTTGTGGAGGGGCCATGTCCTGAGTTACCCAACAAATAGTCATGATGAAATTTTTAGGTTGGGAAAACTTGCTAATGGTCAATATTTGCTGAAATCCTGAAAAATTTCACCCAGGTCTGCCTCTTCAAGCTTAGAAGCCTATGTTTTTATTCTGAATTCACTGAACGCTAAAGGTTTAGTTTAAAGGGAATGTTTAAAATTATAACATGTTCTAATGTATTATTCTGCATATTTTTACTCAAAATTGCTTTTATTTTCATGAATGGAATGTAATTTATACAAATACTATAAGGGCAAACAGTCCATTTTCTAACCAACCACCAAATACTATTACTTACCAGTACCATAACACATGGCTTAAATACAGTAACAATGCATGTGTTTTTATAGGCTACATGTGAATTTAGATCAATATAAATAATTATTTTGAAGGATACTTTATCAGAAGTGATGTCCACAGTCCTACCCTGTATTAAAATACCTATTCAATCAAAGTTCTACATTTTCTATGTGAATAATGTTAGTACCACATTATGTGGTACTAACTATGTGAATAGTTTGTACCACAGTGAAAAATTAGCTTCTGTCTCTGATATTTACAATGTTAACATTCATCACCAGCAACAGATAAACCATTCTTGGTGAGAGGGATCCCATGCAACTAAACCCATTTATAGTCTTTACCTGTGCCACCAACATCAGGTGTCCCAAGAGAGAAACTGGCCGACATACACTAGATAAGCTATCTTATTCATCATCTTGTTTGGTTCTTTTCCTTCCAGTGGGTGTTTCCTATTAGACATTGACTGTATGCACAAATATGTACATTCTCATGCTCTCCCAAAAGTTCAGTAATATACTTCTTCTCAACACTTTCTTTGAGCTTTTAATCATACTAATTCCAGGCCCCTTACCAACCAGCCAAGATAATTATCACTGCCCCCAATCTGAAAACCTTTATTACCAACTGCTTCTCCCTTTTTGAAAAATTGATGACCAGGTAGCAGGCTCAAAGATGCCCCATGTAGAAGAATTTCCTCTAACTACTATAGTTCAGGACTAACTGGCTTTATAATGCAGTGAAAATCCATTTTCATCCCTTAACAAATGTAACACCAACAACATATAATCCCAACCATGAACCAACTGGAGTTTGTTGGTATATTTGTTTTCTCTGGTAATCTCATGGCTAGAGGGAAGGTCCTACAATGTCTATGGTATGAATTGAGAAAGATGCATTGGTGCAAAAGGTGTGTATAATACTGGATCTAGACTCTCTGTTAGTGTACTTACTTGTGAAAACTGGATTTATTTGTGTCCTAACTTGGTGTACAATTACCATCATATAGTATATTGCTTCTGTGCCACTAAACTTATGACTTGGTGGAGCTGATAACGTATCACAATGCACCCCATATTCAGGTACTCAATCTCTATGAAGACAATGCAATAGAACAAACATGGCTTTGGTAATAGTGAATAATTCTTTGTTGCAAATGAAATTTCCTTGCTCCAGAAACTTATACTACTTCTTTTGGAGCTCTCCAGAGACTCCATATAGCATCTATACCTACATAGACTCAGTCAGCTTCCATGACTCATAAACGACTTAAATCTGCCACATATTTCTTTCTTGCTCTGGGCGCCATTGAAAACTGGTAGTTTTCTTAATTACCTAATGAATAGGTCAGAGCAGTATTCCCCAGAGTGGTATATGTTACCCCAAAATGCACATAAATAGATAAAATGTAATTTTTTGTATTAGAAGGGGTAGCATAAATGGGGTAGCAAATATTTGTACCCTCCCTTCACCTTTCACTGAAGAAGTGTACTTCTTTGACGTAATGATACTTTGTTTATTCATATAACTTGCTTTGTTTAATGGATTGTAGGTGAAGTTTGACAGTGTGTCATCTTCAGTCTTAGGTCTTACGAGGCACAGATTACTTTTGCTCATCTCTTGGGGGACTAACTTCCCACCTCTATTAAGAGAAAATGCCCATATAGCAGTATTTCCTACAATCTTAGACACAGAGAATAAGATGAAAGGAGTAGAATAAGGCCAGCAGCCAAACCCAGCCAAGTAGTAGAATGAAACTGAACTTCTCCAGATGGCACATACAGAATATCTTGGCATGCCCCTATAATTGACCTCTAAAAATGTTACTAAAGTGTCAAGCCCTGAAAACTATTTAGTGTTTATGTCTCCGTTTTGGCATGCCTGTGACATACCTGCCACTTCCTGCTCTATAAGTCTGGTTAAAATGCTGTCATCAGTGTGGTAAACCTGCATGATGTTCTCTAGAATGTCAAGATATTTTAAATCCATTCTGTGTGTATTGTGCCTACTATGCTAAGGAGCAAGAGATTAGCATAGTCTTAGAGTTGTGTGTTAGATATAAATTTAAACTTCATGGGGTCCTCCTTCTTTAATGAGCTCAAAAAAAAAAAAAAAAAAAAAAAACAACCACATGCCCCAGATTAACAGGGCAAACCAAATAGCAGAGACTGTGTTGGTTTGTTCTAGTAAAGGTACTGCCTCCCCACAAAGACTGTAATTGCACACTACGCTTGGTTCAGTTTTTGATAGTTTATCAATAGTAGCCATGGTCCTTGTGAATTTTTTTCAGGAGTCATAACAGTGACTCAAAAGTTTTATGAAGACTGCCTTCTTTAAATAAATGAGGGTAGCATTGGCATTGTTCATATTTTTTAGTATGTCATATATTTTTATGATTCTGTTTAGGTTGAAATACATCTTATTCACTATCTTGTTCATTGGCAACAGAGTCAGATACTTCCTATTGGACTTTCCTTCTATGTGGCTCTTATTCCACAAGAAAGAGAACCAATGTAAGTATTCTGTCAGCCAATAATTATATCCAGCTTGACTTTGTACTCAGAAATAGGGGAAATGGCCACAATGTTGATCTATGACTTATTAGACCTAGATAGTGACCATTTACGATCTGGCCTCTGTACAACCTCAAGTTAACAAGAGCATTTTGCATTCTCTGGTGTCAATGCCAGCTTAACATTCAGTATCGGAAAGCCCTCAAAATATATTGGTATTTCCCTTTCCCCACTGTATGGTTTTCTTATTAATATGTTTAAGCCCATTTGGTAAAGCATTAGGTAAATAGCTACTGAATACATTTATATGGTATTTCAGGCTTCAGACTCAATTGTTACGGCTTTCCTTTCAATCAGTGGGCTTTATGTCTGAGAACTGACTCAGGTGTGAAAACAAAGACTATGATTTTTCCTTATGATGTTTTACCTACTCTGCTTGCCTATTCTTGATCACTTTGGGTTGTATAAGTCAAGTAATAGAATTCCTGAGTGTTCATCTATCTTGTCCTTAGGAACACTATGGTCTATTAGCTACTGACAAGGTCTTACAGTCCATTTTGCAATTATGTTCACCTTGCCACTGAATTAAGTGCTGCCACCTGGCCTCTGCTGTATTCTGTATACCTATTATTCACAATGACAATGGAGAGATTGGCTCCATAGCAGCATTTTCTATTACCAACCCAGGAATATAGGAGAAATATACCACCAAGCTACTCAACAACGCACGTAATCCCCTTCATTCACACATTCTTTGTCCTTTTAGTGAGGAGAGCGTTTTCTGGGTCTGCTCCAGAAATGAAGTCAAATGGCATATTCTCTCATCTGATGTAATTTGTCACTTCTATCTAACAAGTCTGCTTTTCTGAATCTTTTGAGCCTTTCCTCAATCTACTACCAAGGAAGTTCTAGTAATCCCTCCTACTTAGCTATAAGCCACCTTCTTTTTATTTTCCAATTTAAGTTTTTGATCATACATTTTTCAAAAGCCAACAGCATATAAATAGAAAACACATTTCTTTGCCAGAGTTGTGGAAGAGCATCCTCATTTAAAAAATCTCTTTCTCAGCCAGCTGTACATTCTTTTCTCTCTGGTCCAGTATCCATAAGGTATATTCTGACATATGTTATGTATATATTAGCCAGATGCAGTAGCTGTTTCACCGGACAATGTCTTTCAGCAGCAATGACAGTACTCCTCCACTTAGGCTTTACAGAATTTAACCTAGTTATTGTACTGGAAGAATTGTACAGTAGGAGGCAACACGTGAAAAACATAAGCATCATTATTCAGGGTATCCACTTCATGTGAAGCTTTTGCTTTATCTCCAGTCAAGGAGTAGCAGATATCCTCTAATGAGCCAAGACTTGTGATCCTGTGCATTAAGATCCTTAAAAGACATTAAGTGCTTCCATTTACCTCTTTTGTATATGCCCCAGGTAGTATTGGTCCCACTGGAATTAGATACACATAAATCAGATCTGAACCCAATTCACAGCATAGAGCTGAGCTACACAAGCCTAGATCAGATAAGTTGCAACCAAATCGCAAACCAATGCATGTAAAATTAAATAATTATTATTCAAGTCCTCTGAGTTTGGGAATGGCTTGTCATGGACCAATATTGTTACAAGAGCTGACTGTTGCAAAATAATTTTACTTTAGAAACTGAGCCATTAAATTACTATATACCATTTCATATTTTCTCCCAAGAGTATGGTGATCTTATTTAATATTTTCCAAACTAATATGTCTGTAAATCTTGAGCACAACATCCATATACATTGTTTATAGGAGGTACTAATCACATAAAAGTTAGTTTTCAACTACAATATGTTACAAAAGAATAAGAGTTCAGAAACCATTTTTCCTAACTTGTTTTATATTCTGACCAAATAACTAACCAACCAAAAATTAATAAATAAGTGAATGCGTGAATGATCAATTGAATAGAACTTATATGAACCTTGATTTTCCGGACTTACATTTAAATGTTTATTGTAAAGCTATCTAGTTTTGTTCATTTTAGCTGCTTAACTCAAATATAATTTTCCAACCACAGAACAGAAATAAGCATATGAACTTCCAAAGAGCTGCGGTGAAAATATAATGAGCTCCATGTGAGTTTGCATATCACATTATATATTACAGGATCTGGAAGACAATAGCAATCAATGTTTTATTTACCTTTCTCCTACTCCTCCTGTCACTATATTTTAAAAAAGAATAACCTTGGACATTAATATTTGTATTATGACTATCTCTACAAATTTTTTCCAGTGAGAAGAGGGAGAACATACCGAATCATTTTGATACCTAGCATGATTTTTGTAAATTTGTCTAGATATACTTTTGGTATAATTATGCTGGCTCATCTTATGTGTATTAAAAATATGGGAAATCAAGATTACTAAGAAATTTACAAGGAAACCACCCCTATGTTCGAATGTCAATATGACAATCATTCTATAAATGCACATAGAATATATATTTTAAAGTACTGAGTTTTAGTTTTCTGACATTTTAGTCTGTGAAATATTAATTCACCTTGAATATTTTAAAAGATATTTTTAGTAAACAACAGGTATCAAACTGAATTGGAAACTCTAGCTAGGAGTATAAAAGCACATTTTCAAAAGTGGTTTTCCATTAATTTCACTTTTTTAAGTGTTAAAATAAAAATAAATTTAAAATGCAAGGGAATAGCTGCGATAGACATTGTTGGTCTTTCCCTGACATCTGCTTCTCTTCACATCTGTCCTTGATATTCTAATTTCCTATTGTCCAAAGTTCACTCCTGGGTTGTCAGCTGCCAGGTTTGAAGAATGGTCCGCACCGTCAGCTCCACAGAGGAGTGGGAGTGAGTTGTCTAAGTGGCTTCAACCTATTAGCAGGTCACTAAATGCAACCAAGAAGACTCTTAACTGATGCTTCTAGAAGAAAAAAAGTCTTTGTTTTTTTTTTTTTGAGGAAATCACTGGAATAGACTTTCACTATGTGGGAAAGAGGATACCATCCTGAAGTGTCCACTTTTTGATGCCAGGACAAGAAAATACTGTTTGAAATGGAACTAACCAGAAAAAAAAAAACAGAGCCAAGAACTAGAGAGAAACCAAAGTCTGGTCATATATTTGAGTCTGAATCAAGTCTTACCTGAGGTAAGAGCCCTCCCTGGACTTTCCAGTTATCTGGGCCTGTAAGTGTTGTTTTCTGTAACTTGTCATATGAAACATACTAATTGGCATACTAATTGATTTTAAAAGGCAAGAGACAACTTACAGTCCACATTTATCCACAGTTTTACTTTTCACAGTTTTAGTTACCTGTGGTCAACTGTGGTCTTAAAAGATTCGATGGAAAATTTCAGAAATAAATAATTAATAACCTTTAAATTGCTTGTCATTTTGAGTAGCATGATAAAATCTTGGGCCTCTGTCATGAGAAGTGAATCGCCCCTTTGTCCAGAATAACCATGCGGTATGGGCTCCTGGTCCCACTGCCCGTTAGTCACTTAGTATCTGTCATCAGATTGACTGTCACTGTATCACAGTGTTCGTTTTCAAGAACTTTTATTTTATTTAAAAATTACTCCAAAATAAAAGAATAACAATCCTGGAAATCCAAATATGCCAAAGAGGAGCTATAAAGTGTTTCCTTTAAGTGAAAAGGGAATACAGTACAATTAGATATTTTCAGAGAGAGAGAGAGCACATTCACATAACTTTATTATAGTATATTTTTTT
>PVKM010042417.1:0-12819 GCA_004027735.1 Carollia perspicillata | reverse complement strand
GTCTCTAAGCTGAGATACTCATTTTGCTCATATAGGGTTATTTAGCTCCTTGACACCATAGCTTTCTAAAAGGTAGTGGATTGAACATTTGCCTAAGATTAGCAATCACTTTGTCAGGAAAATTACTCTAGCTGAAATCATCATTAATCTGTCTGACCGGTTAATGGTGTCAATAAAGTAAGTGCCGTAGAAAACATTTTTTATTCGGCCACTTGGGTGCTTTTATTCCATATATCAGAGAGCAGCATAAATTCTAGAACCTGAAAGACAGCATTCAGAAGACAAAATTGCTTCAGAGATATCCAGCTGTCCCCTCATAGTACTCAAAAATCATTGGAGTTGAAGGGAATCTTTTGAATCATAGTCCAACTTCCTTCTGCTTGGAGACTGATGCTCAGGGAAGGGTTCCATCACATGCCTAAACTCACAGAGTCAGCATGAGTAATGAGAGCAGGCGTTTATTGAGCACATACTATGCCAGACACCAGACTAAGTGTCTCCCATGCATTTTCATGTCTAATCCTCTCAACAACACGTTGTACAGAAGAAGAGGTATACACCTCTGGGATGCAGCTAGTGAGTGATAGGATCAAGACTTACTGCAGGACTGGCTCTGGAGCAGGTATCCTTGACCGCTACTCCTAACGGATTAACCTGGTGAAGGACGACGATTTCTCTATTTTTTTTAGAATTATGACATGGATTTCTTCTATAGGCTTATTTCTGATAATGTTCTGTTTCGATGGCTAAGTTGATTTGCATCATTTATTTACCATGTGAAAGTTACCGTAGCAAACTTTGTAATGTATGCATAGAACATCATCCCATTTAGTAACCTAAAGGTAGTTAAAGAATGTGATGCAGTGTCGCCAAAAGGTTCAGGCTATGTGGCTGTGGGATTGAATTGCATGGGTTACAGTCCTGGCTCAGCATTATACTCACTGTGTGGCCTTGGGCCGATTACTGGTGCCTTGCTTTCCTCACTTGGAATTATAATCATACCTGACACATAAGGTTGTGATGAGTATTATTAAATGAAGTTAAGAAAAAGTGCCTGAAACACATGACCGTTGCCTAGTGCAGCAAAAGCACCCAATTCTTGTTAGTTAGGGCTCCATGCAAGTCATTGTGTAGGTCGGAAGTGAAAGTCAAAGAACTACAGATAGCCCCCAGTTCATAATTAGAAAGGAATTTATCACTTTCACCAAAAGCCTGTTTGATCCTCAGATAAAGCAGGAATGAGGATCCTCTTGTTACAGATGAACTTGCATGGCTCTGTTCAGAGAGTCTACGAAGTGCTGCCCAAAGAGCTACATGACCAGTAAATATTGAAAACAGGGTTTAAATGCAAGGTTTCTGCCCAGTGATCTCCTCACTGTACCACACTAAGTAAAAGATATTTCCTAAAAGAGGCACATATATAGTACTGCAGGAGTTCAGATGAGAGAAGTAAAAACGCTTTTCATGCGCATCATTCAATTTAATCCTCACAATAAGCCTGCGAGGTAGGCTGATAAGTGACTGGTATCTGCAGTTTGCAAATGAAGCAGGGAAGACTCCGAGATAGCCCCTGACTTGCCCGAGGTCCCGACATGCTTATTTTGTGGCAGAACAAAGACTGGACTGGGTCTTCCAATCTGCAGCACTGTATGCTTTACATTGCTTTATGCCACCTCAGAAAACCTCGGCTCACTGCTTAGGATTAGAGAGCTGCTTTTCATGATTGATATGGAGGATTCATCTTAGAATTTGCTGTGCATTAGGTTTTCAACATGGTGTTTACGTATTACTCCCCTGCTCTTCAGAGTGTAGGACTGTGCAGCTGATGAAGCTTGTTATCCATGAAGAGAGCGTGTTATGATGGAAAGAGGGCAAGGACCAGAATCCAGAGCATTGCATTCTGACCCTGGCTTGCCACTCGACAGGGTTAGCTTGCCTCTGCTTCTCAGTGGAATGTAAAACTTTGTCCTTTCCACCTCGCAATGTTCTTAGATCACTGAATGAGAGAAGAGTAATTTAATTCTTTCAGCGAATTTAACAGATATTTTAAAACATGCCACCTGTGAATGCCATATATAAATAGATGGCTGTTTATTCACCATGAGTTGACTATGTCTAGTACCATGTCTAGTACCGTGAAGTGATAGAGAAGCCAACAGTCTCTTTGAAAGCCCTTCAGTGGTGTTGGGAGGACCATTCTATTGGCCGATGTATATAACTACACACCAAGTTAAGAGCTCTAAAGGAAAGGGACAGGCGTCTGCAAGAGAAGATCAGAAATGTACACGGTGTCGTGCTATAACCAGATTTGTGTTTTGAAAACATGAGGATAGCTGCAGAGTGGAAATTGGCCAGAGGTGGCTGGGAGAAGTTAGGAAGCCATTTACAGGCTGCAGCAGAAGTCTGGGCAAGAGAGGATGCTGCATCCGAGTAATATATCAGTGGAGATGGGGCTCTGGTGGCAGGTTCTAGAGATATTTAGGAAGCAACATTGACAAGACCAGGTGATGGATTGGACATTAATGGTGAGAGAAAGGAGGTTTTCAAAGATAGTTTCTGGGTCTCTGGCTTATTTAAATGGTAGGTGGTGGGACAATTTGCTGAGTAAGATAAAGATGCTGGAAAAGATCCAGATTTAGGGATAAAGAGCCTAAATTCTGTTTCAGACATGATGGTTTGCTGTACGTTTACAATATTCAAGTGCGAATGCCAAGCAAGACCTTGAAAATAGAAAACTGGAGTTCAGAAGAGAAGGTTAGGCCAGATATACAGATCAGGAATTTGTCAGCGTACAGGTGATAACTGCAGCTAGAGAAGGGTGAGGTGGCCCCCCGGCCCCCCATTTAAAACGTCAGACCTAGAACAGGACCCAGAGCTGAGCCATATTTATTATGGGGGCATTGGCTGAAACTAAAAAAAATACATAATTTTAAACAAAAACTTGTTTTCATGGAAGAGCTTTTCATTTGCTGTTGCAATAGTTATTTGTCATGTAACTAGTCTCTCAGATATTCACTAGATGCTCAAACAAAGATGATATTAAAGAAAAAAATTAAAAGCCTGTTTCTCAGACTATGCTTAGAAAAAAAACAAACCAGAATGTTTAACCACAGTGTAGTGGAAATCCCTCTGACCAAGAAGATGACCTCCATCCCCACTGTGCTTTGCCTGGTGCTGAGTCACCTCTGAGCCTGCCTTCTCTTCAAGGTAGCACTGACTTTGGGGTCAGTACTACCTGGGTACTAGAAGCGTGGCATTTGGGTGGCTGTCACTTAGCTTGCTGCTGTCACTATGAACCTTATTCCTTATTCCAGTGATTTTTGACCAGTGTGCCACAAGAATTTTTAAAACATGCACTACCTGACTATTTAGTGAGGGACATTGGTCTCTTCTCTTAGATTGTCAAGTAAAAAATGACAACAGTCAACACAACAATAGCTGTCTTATGTGAATGAATCAAAATTATAACTATTTTTTGTCAGATTGGCAAAAATATAGTATTTTTTTGGCGTGCCACAGAATCTTAGTAATGTGTTTGTGTGTGCCATGAGATGCCCTATTCTAGTGTATTTCAGTTTTGAAATCTGCTCATCATTTCACCATTGTTTACCTCACTGAAGAAATAAAAAATGAACATGGAGTGAATAAAAGGGATAGGTTAAAAATATTTCCATTATAAATAGCATAGTTCCTTCCTTACAAAGGAACATGAATATAACCCTTGTCTCTTGGAGCAACTAATTAGGCATTTGATACATCGAGACAGCATTTGTTGCTTACCTCACAGCTATTTACTTAATACATATACTAGAGACATGTTTTCACAAATAATCCACTAAAAACAATATCGTGCTTAATCTTTTGTTTACTTCTGAAATGTAAATATGAAAGTGCTAAACTCAGCTAAAAAACAAAACAAACAAAAACACACAGTAGTGATTTTCTATTCCCAATTAAATATGTTAGATTAGCAAGACTTTGAGTAGGTCCCACTCTCAGTTTTCACACAGTGTAGATGAGACACGGGAGGGTGAGGTAGCATGCTAAAGGTCGCCCAGCCAAGTTGGAGTGGAAACTGGGCAGAATCAAGCTCTGTGAGCACTTATGAGACCATACTATGTGGCAATACTATGCAATTATTCTATTAAACTTTTCTCATTTATTTATGCATTCTTTTAAAAAAATTGTAAACATCAGCAACACAGTGATTCTTTGTGCTCAGTGGGTATATATGCTGAATGTCAATAAAATATGAATGGAGCCCTGACCGGTGTGGCTCAGTGGGTTGGGCACTGTTCCCCAAACTGAAAGGTCTCTGGTGTGATTCCTGGTCAGGGCACATGCCAGGGTTCCAGGCCAGGTCCGCAGTTGGGGATGTGCGAGAGGCAACCACACATTGATGTTTCTCTCCCTTCCCCTCTTTCTAAAAATAAATAAATAAATAAAATCTTTAAACAATAAAATATGAATGAAATACTGCTTCTCTTCTAAAACAATTAACAATTGCATCAAACAGACCAACACATTTATTAACACAACGAGATACGTTCTACAGCAGATGCACGAGCCAGGAGCAGCAAAAGTGCAAAAGAAAGAGCACTTAATGCTGCTGAAATCATTATATGCTGCCCCCAGACAGGAGCTCACCACCAGACGAGGTCATTTGAATTGGATTTGAAGAATGAACAAACTTTTGCCAAACTGAAAAGAAACTGCTGACCAAAAAGAAGGAAACAAAGCTGACGAGAGACAGAATGACAAAAGACAGAGGAGCGAGGAAGTGATACGGTGTTTTGAGGCATGGTGACTGATTGCGGATGGGTGTGGAAGGTTTAGCCCACACCCCGGAGGTCTCTGGACCACGTCCCAAGGAGCTGAGGTTGTGTTAGCCATAGAATGACAGCAGCTCAAGGGCTGGGGCACAGAGTTGACAGACTATGTGTGTTGGAAGAGAATATCTGTCGATAGAAGATAGCAGGAACCAATGACAAAGAACTGGGAGAAGCTGCTGCTACCATGCAGCGCCTTGTAGATACAAGCCAGATCCCGGCCCGTGCAGGCGCAGGAGACTGCTGCCCGACCACCGATGCAAGTTGACTGTCTGAGTCCCTGTGTCCCCCTTTGTGACTTAAGATGAATAGGACTTACAGACTGACCTCAGGAGGGCAGCAGCATGATTGTTGTTGGGTCACCTTGTGTGCTTTTAGATCATAGCAGTTATTTTCTAAGAAACCTCAACCATGTAGCCCAGAACACTCACCACTAGAATTTATAAGAAAGAAATGCTTATGAATGAACTCTTCTTGGTCCCCATATCAAGGTCCAAGTAGGCAAGCTGCCCACAGATTTTTGCAGTTAGCAGGAGGAGACAACCTTGTATACTTACACTTTATGTGGATTTTCAGTGATTGAATTTGATGTGAATGGATTCTAGAAAGCTCTGGCGACTTACTCCCTTTATTTCAGTCAATTTATCTTGAACTCGCCTGAACCCCACACTACTAAATCAGAGTCGGGGGAAAGGGGAGAGTAATGGAGTTTTGTCTGACAGTGTCTGCCACCAGAAACCGTGACTCTGAGCTCTGCAGATTGGAAGGGTCATGATGTCTTGAGAGCCATGGCAGAGAACTTCACAGAGTGGGAGCCAGCCGGGGCTCCTGCTACGTGGCTGAGAGTAGTCGGTGCTGTGACAGTGACAGACAGAACACCCCAACGCATAACTGCGCCAGTTGCTAACATCTGTGTTCTCTGGTCCTCAGAACCTCATGTACTTATCTGCCAGTCACAGAGAAGCACGGACTAGAGTGAGCAGACAGAAATCCTAGTAATGAACTTCTTAAATGTGGACACGATGGAGAGTTAAATGACTTTAGGGGGCTGGCATTATGTTGTGGTGGGATTAGAGAAACACAGAGTAAAAAACTGCCTTTCCAACTCAGATTGTCCTTATTTGCTGGGAAATGACTTGCAATGTTTAGTTACTACAAAACAGGTGATGAAAAGCCTCCTTCTAATCTTTTGGTCTTGTAACTGGACAGCTCTGTGAAGCGTGATGTGGCAGGAAGCGCCGTTTTCCCAGAATGCATTTGAGTCATAGTAGCAGTTTGCTGTCCTTCCAGTAGGACCTAAGGAAGCATCATAGCAGCCTGGGAACACACCCAGACACCAGCATGGACGCCACATATGCCAGGGCCATCCAGCTGCTGGTGGGTGGAACTCGGAGTCCCTACTCCTTCTTAGTTGATGGCAACAAAACCACCACCTTTAGCCCTGGATGGTGTAACTCAGTGGATTGAGCGCAGTACTGTGAACCAAAGGATCGTGGTTCAATTCCCAGTCAGGGCACATACCTGGGTTGCAGGCCAGTTCCCAGCAGGGGACTCACGAGAGGCAACCATACATTGATATTTCTCTCCCTCTCTCCTTCCCTTCCCCTCTAAAGATAAATAAATAAAATCTTTAAAAAAATTTTTTAAAGTCTCTGCCGTTAACAAATATTACTATTTTCATTAATGGAACCTATTTAATGCCTCTAGGGATAACCACTTTTTTTTTTTTTATTTAACTTATCTCTGCAAGCAGAATTTATCTGACAGAACAAAAATTAAAAAACAAAATTGGGGGCAGGCCCATAGTTTAATTAAATCAGTTTATGTCCCTTTTTTATGATTGTATCTCTTATTAATATCTTTCCTCATATTCCTACAACTGAACACTTTGTGGAAAAGTTCTCTTCTTGGACTCAAGAGCACTCATTTTATCCTGAGGTTGTGATGGTATTTGAGAGTAAAACTAAAGTAACAGCCCTGACTTTCGTATATGGAAGACTCTATCTTAAGTACCAGGCACCATGTCTACTGCTCTATATGCTTTGCATTTAATTCTTTGGGAACCCTGTAAAGTAAACATTTTGTGACAGCAATTAGCATTCAAAGAATCAGGGGTTCAGATAAGTTAATGAGAAAGCCAAAACATGTACCCCAGATAAAGAATCCTGAATCCCCTCTACAGCCTACACAGCATTCTGCTGTGACCCCACGTTGATATGATAAGCAGATTTCTGAAAAAAAGTGACACGTAAAATGAAAATGTTAAAACATTGTATAAAACCATGAAGAGCGCACACTGAAGAGTGGCCAGTCTGCAGCAGAACCAGCGCGAGGCTAGAAGAGGGGCCACGGAGTTGTCTCTGAAGCTTTGTTTGCGAAGAAAGCACATCGCATTTGCTTACGTTGCATTTTTACAGATCACTAACAAAGAAGTGTTTCCTAAAGACTTTTTGTTCTCCCTTCATGTAACATCAAGGAACTATCAATCTTCCTTATCGATGAATATAATTTTACCCATGCTTATTATTAATTCGGAATACATTTTGGAGGCTCGTAGAGATTATGGAAGCCTAAGACTCCCTTCACTGTAATGAAGTCCAGAAACCCCTTTTTATATGTGAGTGATATTTTCACTGTATGATTTTGGACATTTTGCTTGTGCATGCCTGAATTTTCTTGTCTCTTTTTTCCCTTTGAAGAATGCCTGTTCCAAGGGTTAGGTCAGCATGTCCTGGAACACAGCTATTTCCTCTAAATTATTTAGTAGTTATAAAAATAAAGTCAATTATGAGAGCTGCCTTTTCTTATGGATACCCAAGAAGTGTGGTTTGAAAATCCAACCTTCAGTGGCAATGCTGCGGCTTGAAGGTCCGGAAAGGATAGGAAATGACTCACAATAGATCACAGACGAATTCACGCTCCCAGCTCCTGGCGAATACTCAGAGGGCCTTCTGCCCCCGCAGGGTCCCATGCTCCCTACCCAAAGTGCCCGTGGTCCAGTAGGCCCCTCCTCTTACCACTATTGTTGTGTGATATCAAAACTGGATTCGAGGATAAAGCTCCAGATTTCATTCTTTTCTGTGCTAGCCATTAACTGTGAGTCCTTCGGGGAGAAATATTTCTCTAAATCTTCTTTTGCATCTGTAAAATAATAATACTAAAACCACCCTATCTATATAAAAGGGCTATAGCAGGGAATGTATATAAGATTTCTTTCACTTAAAGAAAATAAATGAAATGCGAAAATCCATATCCACCAGGTATACAATTTGATTTGAGAGTTTTCTTTTAAAAAACAACTTACCGTTTCGAATCATGTCAGCCTGGTGGGAGAGAGCAGGGTGCTGTGGGGCACACGGAAGCATCATCTGATGTTTCTTCCCGTTCCCTACTGTAGGTTTCTATTGAGTCCCACGCAGATGCCTCCCGACTACGTCAGGATTCATCCTTGCAGCAACTTAGCACAGCACTCCTAAAGAAACGCCGAGACCTTGTGCTGTTTCCAGATCCATACAGGGCGTTTTTTAAATTGTAGAAAAATATGTGACATCATGTTTACAGTTTTAATGACTTTTAAGTACAGAGTTTTGTGGCATTAAGTACATTAAGCTTTTTGTGCAACAATTATCACCCTCTGCCTCCAGAGCCTTTTCATCTTCCCCAACCGAAACTTGGTACTTATCGGATATACCTTCCCATTCCCCCCTCCCCTGAGCCCCTGGTAAAGGCCCACTGTGTATACTTTAATTTATCAGCAGTATGGGGTGAAATCATTCTAACTGCTATAATAAATAGTGGCTCAAAACTCCTTGATTCTGCCCTGGCTGGTATGCCTCGGTGGACTGAGTGCTGGCCTGTGAACCAAAGAGTCTCTGGTTCGATTCTCAGTCAGGGCGCATGCCTGGGTTGTGGGCCAGGTCCCCAGGAGGGGATGCATGAGAGGCGATCACATATTAATGTTTCTCTCCCTCTATTCCAGGGGTGTCAAACTCATTTTCACTGGAGGCCGCATCAGCCTCATGGTTGCCTTCAAAGGGTCGAATGTATTTTCCTTAATAGTTAAGGAGTAGTTACATTTACACAGTCCTAAAATTATTTCGGCCCTTCAAAGGCAACTTCGAGGTTGATGTGGCCCCCAGTGAAAATGAGTTTGACACCCCTGCTCTATTTCTTCCTCCCTTCCCCTCCCTCTAAACATAAGTAAATAAAATCTTTAAAACAAAAAGCTATTGGATCCCATAAAGTAGAAAAGGGATGTTCGTTATTGAAGGCAGTTCTTCCTCCAGCTCTTCTCCAGGATTGTTGCAAACTCTGACTCCTCCGTCATGAGTTGTATGGCCTCCCAGGTCACCAGGCTTGCCTGTCTCAAGGGCACAGCTGGAGGAAGAGAACATGGAGGAAACCATGCAGGGTGGAGCAAAAGTAGGTTTACAGTTGTGAGTAGGCAACATGCAGAATTTATATTTTAAAAAATTATTTATTGATATAAGAGACAGAGAGAGGAAGGGGAGACAAAGGGAAACCTTGATCCGCTGCTCCACCCATCCATGCATTCACTGGTTGATTCCTCTCTGTGCTCTGACCCGGGATCCAACCCCGCAACCTTGGAGTACCAGGATGACATTCTAACCAACTGAGCTACCTGGCCAGGGCCACAGAGTTTACTCTTGTATTATTAATGATTAATTATTGTATCATTTTCCAAATAAACAGCCCTAAACCTCCTTTTGCGAACCCTGTGTGTGTGGCTTTTCCAGACCAGGCTTGGTGTCAGCACACGCCGCACACAGACTCATTGGTCCGACCCAGTCACATGGCCTCCGGTAGGCTCAACTCATCAAGAAGAAGAGACGGGTGCAGGGTGAGCCCGCCGGTCTCTGCCACAGTAGTCAAAGTGACGGTGGAGTGAACATATGCGTGCCCAGGAGTCAGCCTTCGTTCCCTTAAACTTTGTTTCCATTTCTCTTTTTCTTCAGCCTTGTTTGACAGGAAAATATAGGTTTCATTCTAAATACCTCCCAATCCCAAATAAAATCGAATGGCAAAATTAAAATCTACATTTAATTCCACTGAGATGTAAGAGATACTGTCTAGAAATAGGAACTTAAAAGAACTGTAGAGTAACTCAAACAGATTTCCATCTTCACCCATTCAATCAAGTGTATGAGGCCAATGAGGGTGTAAATGTCTAAAATCATGTGTGTCTTTAAAGGATATTTTAGTCGTTTTCCTTTCTTATAGATCAACATCCATGTCCATAGAGTTTGCTTCTCTTAATATGCATTTTAAATCCCACCATGGTCAGCAGATAACTTTATTTGTTTGGAAGCACTGAGGAAGTGTTCAGTTGAGAATGCATTGGACACGTGCAGATGTGTCTTGAAGAACAAGGCAAGGGGCAGTGTCGCTTCTGTGCAGAGGGGGCTCTACTTCCTTGGACTAAGTGCTGTTAACGTAACCACGGGAGCTCTCACTCCGCAAACATCAACACTTGGCATCTGCCTTTTCCTTTTGTTTGGTGAAAGGAAATGCAGAAATGCATTTGTCTTGTCGGCAATACTCACAGAGACCGATTTGTTAGAGTAATTGAAAATCGGTCATTAGCTGGAAGTCTGTGATAGGCATCTTCCTGTCTACATTCCAGCTGTCTCTCCTCATTTTCATAGCTCTTTGTCATGAGATTTGAATTCTGAATTTTAAAGTGTTGAAGGAAAGACTTTAGTTTGTAAGTTTCACAGAACTGGCACAAACTCAGACTCCACCGTAACCCCTCGACCTTTTATCTGTAGGCCCTCCAGGTGGTTTATTTCCCATACTAAGTCTCAAAGGTCTTGAATCATGCCCCAGAGTCAACATTAATGAGGAAGCAGCCTTTTTTTCCACCTCACTACTCTTGCACGTTAATTACGATTTTGGCTAAAAGTATCGATGTTGGAATAATCTTCCCCTGCAACTCTGATTTCCCAGGGAACGAGCATTGAATACGTCCCAGCCTGGGTCCCTTCAGCTTACTGTGGGAAACCTGAAGCCAGAAGCCATGTACACCTTCCGCGTCGTGGCCTACAACGAGTGGGGGCCCGGGGAGAGTTCGCAACCCATCAAGGTGGCCACTCAGCCTGAGTGTGAGTATGAAAGGCGAAAGGCCGCATTTAGGAAGTGTTTATTTTTGCCGGCAAGACCCTTGAATGCATTCATAGAAATTTCTTAAGAAAATGGATGGAAGATTCTTGAAGCAGCGTATGTAACTGAGGATTTTAAAGGTAAGAGAACTTCTTAAGAAAATGGCCTTCCCACTCAGGCCATGTCTTCACAATGACTCATTAACAACTCTAAGCACCCGATCCATCCCTACAGTCCACGTGTTTCCTTTCTAAGTAAGCGCTTGACTTCCTCTCCCTGCTAGCACTTCATCCTCCATGTTGGGTTTCAGCCTTCTCCACTGATTTTTCAGGTTTTCCAAGTTTTTCTACAAGAATGTAACATCAGAGGCAAAAGAACAATGGCACAGGACTTCTAAGTGCAGGGATTTAATAAAGAACTTAAACACGCCCCGAGTGCCCTCCAGAAGCCTCCGAAAGGGAGCCGAGACTCAAGGAATGGAAAGAGATCATCTCTGTTGGGCAGTCACACTTGCTTAGACCTCTGACTTAGACTGCTGTATTAGGCTACATGACTGCAGAATAAAGCGTCTAAGTGTTCTTCAGCCAAGTTAGAATTCAGTGATTTCTGCCTTTCTAAAGGAACAGCCCCCAGCATGTACACTTGAAAAACACTTCTGCATCTTATAAAAGGTTGCTTTCTAGTAAACTTCTAATGTCACTTGAATAAGGTTGATGCCTGATGAGCAGTTTGCCAGCTTTTATTTATGATTTTTAAAAAAATGTTGAAGAAGAGACAGCAGGGGTGCTCAGGTAGAGATAGCATCTGGGTGCTGGTCACGTGGCTACACTTGGCAAAGTCCCCATTCTTTCTTCCACTGGGTGAAGGCTACAGAAACAGGGTGATAAATGGTTGGGGACGCTAGGGTGGAAGGGGAATGGGCTAGTGGTACAAGTCTCGGAAATATTGGCCTCACAGAAATAAAACCTCAGGTGGCATCTTTACAGGCACAATAGTGTACAGGTTTCAGACAGTCTTTAGAAAATGCACTTTCCCAGGCAGGACCAGCTAAATAATTTGCAGGACCCAGACACTACCGCAGGACATTAAGCCACTTTCCATGGATGACTCTTCTGAGCTTGGGGCCTCATACAGCTTCTCTGGTCCTGTCTCTGTGACGCTGGTCCCACTTGCAGGTTTCCCTTTTGAAGAATGTTTTGTTTTGTGGCCGTCTGGTTTGAAATTACTAGGTAATATCAATTTCCATTTCACAGTGCCTGCATTAACATACTCTTTGAGTCATCAGTTTCTTTATTGACTTACTCTTCATAGATAATATATATATATATAAATCGATATAAACATATAAACATATGTTTTAATCTATAAAGTTGAATAAAAACAAATTAGGTCAGAATATATATTTTCAAAAATCATATATGCCATGCTGTATACAGACTGACCAGTTTAAAAACCCATGAAAAACTCTCTAAGGAAAACTCTTGTTAGACTTTCTAATAGTAGAACTTAAACTTAAAAGCATGTTCACTTCCAAAAGCTCCAGCTCCTCTGGACAATCTGAATTCTTCATTCTTAACACCTATTCTTAATGGTGTCCCTAGAATTGTTTTGGTGGGCTTGCTTTTCGGGGCTGACTGGCCGTGATTGCACTCTGATAAAAAATCCTAGGAGTCAGCTTCACTTTCTAGGACTGGGCAATGTTGTTTTTTCTTTTATCAATACCAGTGTTTCTAAATATCCCGTTTGAGAAATCAATTTTCACCGTTTCTTAAAAAACTCATTTTATGCCAACTTTCCAAGACAAAGGACAAGAAAGTATTTTCTATTTTGACACTAATTATAATGTCTTCTTTAATACACACACAAAAAA
>PVKM010042416.1:0-12816 GCA_004027735.1 Carollia perspicillata | reverse complement strand
AGTCACAAGACAATCTCTTCCTTGTGTATGTTTACATGGTCTTCCCTCTGTGTGTGTCTGTCTCTGTTTGTAAGAACACCAGTCATATTGGATTAGGGCTCACCAAAAAGACCTTATCTTACCTTGATTACCTCTATAAAGATCCTATTTACAAATAAGGTCACATCCTGAGGTACTGAGAGCTAAGATTTCAACATCTCTTTTTTATAAGGGAACCTAATAACACCTTCCTACAAAATACTACTGGATCCAGTTGGTTTTACATATTAGTTTCACAGAACATTTCAGGAATTAATCATTCCAAGACTACATGTCTAACTACCCAAAAGTCTAAGAGGCAGGTATAACAGTGATACCAAAACCTAATGAGGACAGTGCAAGAATGGAACATCAGAGACGAATCCTGCTCAGGCACTCTGTCTGGTCACATACAGCAACATGGGTGAATCTTAGACACTTAGTGTTGGGTGAAAAATGCAAATTGCAGAAGCCATTTTTATAAATTTAAAAAAAAATTAAAAATACATTTTCCAAGGATACATACATACATACATACATACATAGAAACTATTTTAAAAAGGGAGTAAGGAAAAAGATTATTGTTAAATAGACTATGTTTTCTGACCCCAATATAATTAAGTGTAAGTAAATAATCAACTCAGGGAAAACCCAAGGTCAAGAACAGTGGTTCCCTCAGGGATGGGGAGTTGGAGAGCAATGTGTGAATGTGGCACCAAGGTAAATGCAGCTGTTGGTGATGATTTGGTTCTTAAGGTAAACGGTAAATTCATAAATGCTCATTACTGTCACCCTTCCTAACTCACAATTATATAACATATCCTTTTCTCCTCTTTAAAATTCTGTTTTGAATTTTAAAAAATACTAAATAGACACTGCCTCATTGCATTGCTATTTTGGAAATTAGTGTGGTCAGGGCTGACTTAAGTCTGTCACGTGACTGGGGAGTTTTTACTCAGCTGATTATAGGATCTTTCTTTACTTCTATAATTTAAAAACTTTTCTAGGATGTGCCCAGATGTAAACAAGTATGCTCTCAGCAGTTACTCCAGCAATTTGGTTTGCAAGCATTTGGGCGGTAGCCATGCAATCCAGTTAACAATTTGAAAATATCAAATTCATGTGTTTTTGCTAAAGATTTAAGGAAACCAAGAAGAGCTCTTTCCATTCCTAAAATGACCTAAGTACACACTTTCATTCCCAGAGAGTAAAAAGATGGGTTTCTAGTGATGCAATTCAAATTAACTATCACTAACATAGCCCCCTTTTGCCCTTTCTTCTGGTCTCTGCCAAGCACCGCTCCCACTCTGGAAGAGGTGAGCTCCTGGGCACGGTCCTTCGACAAGCTGATGCTCACTCCTGCGGGAAGGAATGCTTTCCGCGAGTTCCTCCGAACGGAATTCAGTGAAGAAAACATGCTTTTCTGGATGGCATGTGAGGAACTGAAAAAAGAAGCTAATAAAAGCATTATTGAGGAAAAGGCAAGGATCATATATGAAGACTACATTTCTATTCTCTCTCCTAAAGAGGTATGCGCCTATCAAAAGGTTTTGTCCCAGGAGGCTGTGGATAAAATTAACTTCATCAGTGTTTGGTGAGGTGGCACAGTTATAGCTACTCCAAATATAGAAAATGACTCCACCTACTATTCATAAGACAGTTACCCTTGAACAATGCTGGTTTTAACACTGTAGGTCCACGTGTATGTGGATTTTTCCCAATAAATACAGTAGAGTGCTGTACATATATATTTCTCTTCCTTGTGCTTTTTTAATAACATTTTCTTTTCTTTAGCTTACTTGATTATAAGAATATAGCATATAATACACATAATATACAAAATAAGTGTTAATTGACTGTTCACGTTACCACTAAGGCTTCCAGTCAACAGAAACCTATTAGTAAAGTTCTGAGGAGTCAAAAATTGTATGTGGATTTTCAGCTACATGGGGGTCAGTATCCCTAATCCTCATCTTGTACAAGGTTCAACTGTATTCAAATCCTTTTGACTATGGTTCCACAAATGGGCTTTAATACACCCTGAAATCTGTGAAAGACTTTGTGTATTTTTATGGAAAAAGTATGCATAACTTTCATTAGATTATCCAAAAAGGGTAGTCTATGCATTTTAATAGTAATACTGCTTAAAAATAGTACACCCATCAGCATTTCTTTAAATAAAATTAGCCTTTTATTCTGAGCAAAATCTTTTCTATAGCCATCTTTATTTTAAATGGTAACATCACTAACAAACTGATGCTTCAGAGTTTTTCCCCAGGATGTCCTTTTTTAATATCAGAGAAGTTATGAGTGAAATCAAGCAAATTTTCATCTCTCAGAGTTTTTGTTCCTTGAATGTCAAAATGTAGGAGGTTAGATTGATCTCAAAAGAAAGTGCCTTGTAGCTCTAATTATAAAATATTCATGATTCCTACTATGTGCTAAGAATATAAAGTTAATAAAACAGGGCTTTTCCTGGCAGGGAACTCACACTCAGGGGTCAGAATGACATGGAGCCCCTAACAGGGTCCTCACAGGGGCGGATGCAGTGACCCATCAACAGGTGGGAGGGGAAGGAATGAGGGAGATGTTCTGGGAGAGGCCTAAGACTGGCCAAGGATAATAAAAAGGAAATTATGAGAAACACAATGGATGAAGACATCCAAGAACATAGGACTACATGGGCCAAGGATAAAAGGATTTAGTCACAACACAGTGAAAGTGTCAATAGTTTGGTGTGGCACGTTGACCAAACATTTAGGGCAGACGGCAAACAACAGGAGGAAATTAAGAAAAATGGATTGTCTGAGAGCATCAAGAAATTGGGAGCCATGCTGAGCTTTTCTGCCGTCTCTCTGGGGTGCCTTTGGATTTTAGACTGGTAATATTATCAAATTTGGAGTTTGAAAGACCAATATGGCTGCAGAATGGATTAGGAGAAGACCAGAAGCAGGGGACTGAGTAGTTCAAACAGATGTGATAAGAACCTGAGAGGCCTGTACAGGCTTCTCCAGTAGTGAGTGCAGCCCTGCAGATAAGCTTGGGAGGTTGGGAAGCCTTCCCAGGACAGGGAGTGACATCTAAACCAAGACCTGAAGGAGAGAAGTACACTCAGCCAGGAGGAGGAGGGGGAAAGATGTATTCTAAGCAGAAGCAACAAAAACAAACTAATTCTATCTCCTTTTTTCTTTAAATTCCAAATGAAATCCAAGTTCTTTGAATTTGTGCATGAAACAGTGAGCTGGGAAATTAGTGGAAGCAGATCATGAAAGGGTTCATAAGTTTCAACTCAGAACTTGTAAGCTTTGGACTTGACCCTGAGAGCATGGCAAGACAGTGCAAGTGCGGAAGCTGGAGTGTCTGGGTTTGCACTTTAGAAATATCCCTCTGGCTGACTCCCTGGAGACTCCTCAGGTGGGACCCAGAATCTACTTAACAAGCCTTCCAGAGGCTTCTGCTGCCAATAAAGTTTGAAAACCCCATGTCATTATGCATTCACTTTCTTTCGTCAGTTTAGATTTTTGGATGACCTTGGTTGGTTTGGGATTTTTAAAAACCAGAACAAGCTATGGGAGTTTGGGATGGATTTCCCAAGAGAACCATATCTAATACTACTCTTATTTGTTTCTATTGACAGGTCAGCTTAGACTCCCGAGTAAGAGAAGTCATCAATAAGAACATGGTGCAACCATCCCAACACATATTCGATGACGCACAACTCCAGATTTACACCTTAATGCACAGAGACTCATATCCCCGATTCATGAATTCTGCTGTCTACAAAGATTTGCTCCAGTCCTTATCTGAGAAATCAGTTGAAGCATAGGATGTTATAAAATATATTTATTATTAATAAAATAATAAAAACTCACGGATGAAGTCATACAGGGAATTCAGAGGTAGCAGTGTGTTCTGCTGGTGTAATACTCAGGCTATTTTAATAGCAGACGCTTCCTTTCACAGAAGGTGATATATTCACAATATAAATTGCAGCCACCTTTAGTGATACTTTTGAAAAAATGGATATGGCTGTATTATAAAAATAGTATATTTACATTTACAGTAACAATAACATATCCTGAGTGGCAAAGGACACACTAGAAGACTCCGTACTGCCTGGAGCATGTACATCCACCGGAGCACACTGGGCCGCTTTTGTTCTGCATGAGTTCAGTACCTGATTACTAGCTTCCCAAAGAAAAGATGTTCAGGTGTTTCTCAGATGCTCCTTCTTTCCAACAAGTTCAGTTTTGGATATGTCCAAAGCTATTGTACATATCCAAATGGCTTTGGACATACCCACTTACCAGAGCCATTCCAAAACCCAAATTCTTATTTCTTGAAGATGTGACCACTTATTGTAAAAAATGGGGTCCCACTTAATCTTAGAATACATGTATGTAGATACATATGTGTGTGTCTGTGCATCTATCTATGGTTATTGTAGAGCTCTGTGCTCTGAAGTGCAATAGTCTCAAATGTTTGGTAAGAGAAGTAGTGCTTAGAAAATCCTTTTTTTGAAAATTTACCATTATCAGAATCTGCCAACCTAAAGAACAAATTGTTAAGTTTACCACTTGGTTTTTTCATAACAAAACTCTCAAATAAGCATATTTCCACTTTATTATTTAAATAAATATGGGCATTTTCACTCTAAAAAATAAAGCACAAGAATTTTACCTCAATCTTTACTTTTTTGCATGTAAATATTTGGGAAATATAAAAGTAAGTAGGGATACATGTGAGATATCTTTTAGCTCCCACGTGAGACTTTTGCTTTTAGATCCCACTATTTTTATGACAGGCAAATGAAATAACTTCATAGCTTGGTCAAGGTCAAAATACTGGCTTATAAACCTAAACATCCTGAAGAGAAGCCCATCACTACTAAAAATGGGAAAGACATCTACAATGAGGTGACTGTGAAAGACATCCAAATCTGGAATTGTTTGAGGAGTGGGTTAGAAATTAATTGGCAAGAGGCCCACAGCATGCTTTAGCCCTAAATGGGATGCTTTCCTCTCAATTATTTCCCTCACCTGGCTCTTCAGCCGCACGATTTCTGCATCACTTTCTTCAAAACCCAAACCTAAGCCCTTTGCCCTTGCTGTCAGTAAACCATTTTACCTCTTAATCTACTATGACAATGGTGTCCCTAACCCCCTTCAACAACCTGTGTAATCTATAAATACGTATAGATCAGCCTCTATCCCTGCCTCCTTCAGTCCAGTCCCAAAGAATGAAGTGTTATTTCCTCCTTTCCAAGGCATCAACTCCTTACATATGTTTTTATTCCATATTTTTTCATTCCAAAATATTCCATAATTTATTCTTTTTTTTTCATTAGATGAAGAGGACATAATTGTGATTAAGGCATAAACCCTGCCCTCTAGTACTTTTCATTCAAGTATGGGCTACAGACGTGTCCATGACGGCTACAATGAACTGTAGTTAAGTAGTATAACAGTGAAGAACTAAGCTGTGGAGTATTGACGAGCTATGGAAAGGTCTCAGCAGAGGCAACACCAAAGCTAAAACCAGTAGAACAAAATGAGTGTGTGAGTGTGTGTGTGGCGGGGGTGGGGGGAGAGGCATAGGGCAGGTGTTTGTAATTGAAGCAATTCCAAACCAAATGCTGGGCAGGAGGTAACTGGAGAGAGCTAATGGTTGAGATTTTAGGATGGCGTATTGACTTTGGGATTTTTCAAGACATAGATGAATGAGATTGCCTGGAGAGTTACAGTACAGGAAGAGCTGAGGAAGAATCGTTGTAAGGATGGAGAAAAACAAGAATTCCCAAAAGAGATTTGGAAGGCTCTGGCTCCTCAGTACAGGAAAGAAGAAAGCCAGGGCATGTAGGGGTGTAGCAGCAAATGAATGGGAGTGCTCCAAGGAGACGGTGGTACACAGTGGTAAATTAAATGCTTTTACCTAGAACTTTGCTCCATCGACTTACCCTACTCTCTGATATTTTCACCTTCACTTTTCCCATACCGTAAGTAAGCATCCTTGGATTTCCCAGTTAAAAAGAAACCTGCCTTACATAACTGGTGATTCTCCCTCCTCATCAGACTTTTCACAGTAGTCCACTCCTGCTGTCTCCATCCCTTGTCTCCTCATTCACTCCCTGAACAGTCCAAGGAGGTGTCCATCGGTCAAGTCTAACACCATTTTCCTGGTCTTCTCTGTGGACTGCTCAGGTTCCTGACATTACTGACAATGCCTTGTTGGAACCACCACTTCCTGTTCTTTCCAGGTGCTCTCCTCACTCTCCATATTCTCTTTCACCTTTATCCGTAACTGGCAGAGCACGGCAGCTTAGGGTTTGGGCTGTGAAGCTAGACTTCCTAACTCCTCCATTCGCTGTGTGGAGCCATTCTGGATCTGTTTTCTTTTCCATATCAGTGGGGACAATCATGGTACTGTATGCCTAGCATTGCTGTGAAGATTAAAACTACCAATCCATGTAAAATACAGCAAGCATTTACTACGTGGCAGTTATTGCTATTATTACTTGACCACTAAATGGCATGGCCCCTAAGGTTTGGGCTTCGTCTTACTTTTCTGACTAATCTATCTGCTCTCCTTTGGTTCTCATATCCCCTCCTCATTGTTTAAATAACGATCAATATACTCATGGCTACCAAACAGGATCTAGTCTAGCCTTTCTCTTGAACTTCAGAATAGGTTGCTGATTGGACATCACCACTTGTATATTCCTAGGATGAGTGAAACTCATTGTAATTTTGACTTATCTCCCCACCCCCTCACCCTCCTCCTAGCCCAGCCCCTACTTATAGCCCCAATCCTTAGCCAGTCACCAAACTTCATATATAGCTGTTAAATTTGACTCTTCCCACTCTTTCTCCTCTTAAACAGAATCACCAAGCTGTGCTAATTTTATCTCCTAAATATTTCTTATGTGTCTCTTCTCCTTCTCTCTCTGACTCCATTATCCCTCACTTGTCAGCATCATTGCCCAAAGGCCTCCTAACAGGTCTCCTTGCAACCATCTCTGCCATTCAAATCCATCTTCCAAAGTGCCAGAGGGTGATCATTCTCATATACACATCCACTTGTTACTGTCCCTTCCTCCTTAGAATCTTTAGTAGCTCCCAATTACCTGGAGTACAAATACCAAAGTTTTGGCATTGTGTATAAGCAAAGTCCTCTACAGTTGGGTCACCGGCTCCCGAGCTATCTCCACATGTTTTAGACTCTAGAATATATGCTTATGGAAAAGTTACATATACAACATCACACTTTCCCAAATGCTCATGAGAATTTGGTTTATACTTTCTGTATCCCCTACTCCCTCTCTAAAATGCCACCCCTTCACTCAGCTCACTTCTATCATTCCTTCAAAATTTACCTCACGTATGACCCCCTCCAAGAAACCTCACCTGACCTCCTAAGTCATATTTACATTGTGCTGGGTGCCATTCTTCAATGTTTCAGGACTAACACGTACAAATATTTATCATCTCAGTTGGTAAGATTCAGGGGCATTGAAAATGTGCCTTAACAATTATTTTATATATAATACAGTCATTTTTCACTTAAAATGGAGATATGTTCTGAGAAATGTGTTGTTAGGCAATTTCTTCAGTGTGGGAATATGGCAGAGGTGCACCTACACAAACCTAGAAGGTACAGCCTACTACACACCTGGGCTATGTGGTATAGGCTATTGCTCCTGGACTACAAACCTGTACAGCATTTTACTGCACTAAATACTGCAGGCAATCGAAACACAATGGTAAGTATCTGTGTATCCAAATATAGCTAAATATAGAACAGGTGCAGCAAAAATATAGGATAAAAGATAAAAACGGTGCTGCTGTCCAGAGCACTTACCACAGGTAGAGCTTGCAGGAGTGGAAGGTCCTCCAGGTGAGTCACTGAGAGGTGAATGAAGGTGAAGGCCTAGGGCACTGCTGTGCACTGCTGTAGACTTTACAAGCACTGTACACTTAGACTACACTAAATTTATAAAACAACACAATATTAAGTCAAGAGATTTAACACGAGCTTGCAAAGAAAATAATGCAATCAAGAGACACAGTATGTATGAGGCTCTGCTGGTGTAATGCGGCATATGGCTTCACAGTCAATTTTTCTTATAAGTAGAAAGAGAACACTCTAAAATGACAACAGAAAGTATAGTATTGCATAGTAAATACACAAACCAGTAACACATTCATTTATTATCCCTGTCAAGTATTAGGCATGGAACACAATTGTATGTACTTACTTTTATTTGACTGGCAGCACAGTAGGTTTGTTTACACCGGTATCACCACAAATGTGTGAGTAATGTGTTGTGTTGAGGTGGCTACCACATCACTAGGCAACAGCAATTTCTCGGCTCTATTATAATCTTAGGGGACCACCATCATATATGCAGTCCATCGTTGAATGAAGTGTCATTATGTAGCACATGACTCTATCTAGCTTAGAGCAGTATTCAATAAATGTAGAACTGAAAATTTTAATGCAAAAAAATGAACTTCTTATAGCTATAAAATAAAAACTCCAATTCAAATTTGTTTTGTAATGTGTCACATCTCAGAGAAATATCATCACAGCCTATGTGACCACAGAACCATTACTATGGATCAATTCAGTAGATAAAATCTGTAGTGCCATCTACGTATATGAATAAATCCTGAAGTCACTACCAAAGTATCTTACAAATTCAATGCAATTCCAAGATTTTTTTGTAAAATTTAAAAATAAAATCTGACAAGCAGATTTTGTTACAATAGATAGCTCTCCATTTGGAAAAATATGTATGTAAATAAATATAAAGTCCAAGTGGTTTAAAGACCCAAAAGCCTTTTTTAAAAGAATGTTATAAGAATCAGAATGGCCATCATAAACAAGTCAACAAACAACAAGTGTTAGAGAGGATGTAGATAACAGGGAACCCTAGTGCACTGTTGTTAGGAATGCAGACTGGTGCAGCCACTATGGAAAACAGTATGGAATTTCCTCAAAAAACTAAAAATGGAACTGCCTTTTGACCCAGCAATTCCACAGCTGGGATTATACTCTAAGAATCCTGAAACACCAGTCCAAAAGAACCTATGCACCCCTATGTCCACAGCAGCACAATTTATAATAATCAAGGGCTGGAAACAGCCTAAGTGCCCATCAGTAAATGAGTGGATAAAAAAACTGTGGAATATTAAGAAGCAGAAAGAAAGAAGGAGCTCCTATCCTTTGTGAGAGCATGGATGGAACTGGAGACCACTACACTAAGTGAAATAAGCCAGGCGGTGAAAGACAAATACCATATGATCTCACCTATTAGTGGAACCTAACCAACAAAACAAACAAGCAAGCAAAATAAAACCAGAGACATTGAAATAAAGAATAAACTACCCTAGCTGGTGTGGCTCAGGGATTGAGTACTGGCCTGCAAATCAAAGGGTCGCTGGTTCGATGCCCAGTCTAGGGCACATGCTTGGGTTTCAAGCCAGGTCCCTGGGAGCAGGTGCTCGACAGGCAACCACACATTCATATTTCTCTCCCTCCCTTTCTCCCTACCTTCCCCTATCTAAAATAAATAAATAAAATCTTAAAGAAAATAGAACAAACTGAGAGTAACCAGAAAGGAGGGGGCAGAGAGGAGAGGCTAAGAGGAGGAGAAGGGAGGGGTGGGGGAGGAGGATAACAGGGAAAGAAGGGGAAAGTTCACTGAGGGATATGTATAAAGGACCCATGGACAAAGCCAAAGGGGGAGGTAGGATTGAGTGTGGGAGGAGGAGAGTGTTCAGGGGGAAATGGGGACAATTGTAGTTGAATAATAAAAAATAATTAATTTAAAAAGAAAGAAAAAAATTAGAAAATAAAAGAAGTGTTTAAAACAGGCAGTACCTGACTATTGAAGCAGGGGTCATGGCCTCTTTTCCCTTAGATTGTCATTTAAAGATGATGACAGCGAACACATCAATAGCCATCTGGTGCGAATGAACCAAAATAATAACTTTTTTTCGTCAGATTGGCAAAAGACACTTTTTTGATATGCTGCAGAATTTTAGTAATTAAATTGTGTGTGCCATTAAATGAAAAAAGGTTGAAAGATACTGATCTGGACCTTTTGCTATATAGTCTTATTGTACAGGACTCTTTCAGAAGTCCTGCTGACTGAATACTGCCCACATTACTTTTTGTTTGTTCACCAGGCCACAGCATGGCAGTCAGTTATTTTCCATTGCCTCCCATTTGCTCTTAGTTAATGTGCCGCATAAAGAAGAAACAGCACCATGTAACAGCAGCACCTTCTTAAATTGATTGGTATGGACAGATAGTTTAAAAAATAATTGTAACATACTCTACAGTGCTGTGAATGTTAACCATTTTGGGATCGGTGGAGGAAGGCAGGTTCAAAGATGTAGCTCCTTCATAGAGAAGTTTTCCATTGCCCTGAAACTAAAGATGTCAGATGACTACAAATATCAAGTGGGTACATAATAAAAAATAAGACCTCTTGCATTCTCTGAATCATAAAAATTTTAATTTAGAAGATAACTACATATTATTTTTAGCTCTTGCTAAAACAATAATGGCATTCTTTTAAAACCACTCACAATCCTGCCCTGGCTAGTGTGGCTCTGTTGGAGCATAGTTCTATAAACCAAAAGGTCTTGGGTTTGATTCCCTGTCAGGGCACATGCCCAGGTTGTGGGTTTGGTCCCCAGTCAGTGCTTGTACAAGAGACGACCTATGGATGTTTTTCTCTCACATCAGTGTTTCTCTCCCTCTCCCTTTCCCTACCCCTCTAAAATCAATAAGCATGTCCTTGGGTGAGTATAAAAATAAAATAAAATCAATCACCACCCTGAAGTACTTATATTCTTCCCTTTCTTCTTCTCCACCTTCTCAGACTCCTATCCAAAGGAGCTGTGTCTTCTTAATACCAATTTAGTAAAACACAGGTTTTCCTACAGAAGTCAATACTACACTTCCTAGGAAGGAGTATTCTTGCCATTTGCAAAGACTGAGCAGTATTTTTCAGCACAGAGCTTGTGGCAATCTGGAAGTCATGGCAGTGACAAGAATCTTTAGGGAAAATAAAGCTGAGGTGAAAGATAATGGACAGAAGGGTGGGGTTGGGGCTGGAAATGAGAAACCATCTAGTTCTTATAGGAAAAGTGGGGAGGTCCTGAGAGACCAGTGCTAGGAAGGTAGCTCTCACTAATATACTTTAAGCATTTGCTGTGGGCTCTGAAACCTCAGAAATAGGAGGAATAGGAAATAAATTGATAGTAACACACTTCTTTATGTTAATTTCTCCTTTCTGGTGATTTGCTGACCTACTCTAGCACTTTAGATTGCCCTGATATTTGACCTCAGTGAATACTTTAGAAATACAACTGTCTTTTTATTCTGCAGGTAAGCTACTTTGAAAAGACTGACTTATACTAAACTGTAATTTTAGCTCACAGCCTACAAACAGTCTCCCTCTCATAGCATCATGGTGACCATCAGCAAGTCTCACCAACCTAGCTCTCTGCCTCCCACAATCAACTTGATTGGAGAAGTGTTGTAGATATATCAACATTCTCCTGATACCACTTATCCATCATTCTTATAGAGGTTAACGTTGTTATTACTGTTTTATGTTCTTTTTCCATGCTAATTATAACCCAATAGGCAACCACACATTATCATATTAACAATATTAAACCAACCTTTACATGAGAAAACACATTCATAATAATGCAACTAATACCCCCACTACTCTTAACCATTAACACCAGGATTACTTTGGAGACTTTGCATTATAAACATAGTTTAACCAAAACATTAGATTGAGAATCAAATAACAGAATCTAAAAATTCTTCTTTATTGAAAAGTATACTAGAACTGCTAACTCATGCTCCTACACCTAGGAGTGTGGCTTTTTCAAACTTTGGAAGTTGTCCCTTGGTCTTAGGAACCAAAAAGTTGGTGCAAGTTCAAATAAAAGTAATAAAGTTAATTTCCTCTTCAATAATAACTTCACTACTTATACTAATTATACCAGTCATAATAACTGTCTCTAACATTCAGAAATACATTCTATACCCAAACTGTGTAAAAACTATAATCTCATACATCTTTATCACCAGCCCAATCCCCACTATAATGTCAGATGCTATAATGCCACCCTGCAAGCAATATTATAAACTATATTAGAGATACTGGATTTAGTATATCAATAGCATGATTCCTATTTAACCCTAATATATGAAAAAGTCAATAGATCTTCTTACCAAACTTTGACAACACCAATGCCTTGCTCACTGGATTCCTCTTAGCTGTACTAGTAAATCAGCCCAATTCAGACTACCCATGACTATCCTCCACCGTGGAAGGCCCTACACCCATCTCAGCACTACTCCACTCAAGCAGGCATTTCTGTACTAATCTGACTCTACCCACCAGCAGAAAACAATCTAATTCAAACAATAATATTATGCCTAGGAGCAGTCACCACACTGTTTATAGCAATTGATGTCCTCACCAAAAACAGCATTAAAAAACTATAGCTTACCTCCAGCCAAGACGTAGGCATAGATGGAAACACTGTGTCTCCTTGCACAACCAAAATTAAAGACAACAAATATTTACAAACAATAACATAACCAAAACAGAAAATTGAACTGCAGAAGTCTGACAACCATTCAACCAGACTGGTAAGAGGGCCAGAGTGGTTGGTCGGCGGAGAGGGAATGTGGCAGGAAAGGCAGGGGCTGCCAGACCCAGAGCGCAGGTGGTGCCGGCGCCCTGCTCACAGACCCCAGGCA